>SMGU01004456.1:0-10612 GCA_004348175.1 Puccinia novopanici
ATGCACGCCTTTTGAGGCCTGCTGGAGTAGGAGAAGGGCCAGCCCATTTTTGAATAAAATATTCTGGGCTCAAATGCATGTTATTTTTTGAATTTTAAATTTTTTTTCCTACACTTTGAAGGGTTTAGAATTTTATGGTGTTTTTAAAATATAAAAATTTTCAGATATACAATAATTAAATTTTGTTTTTGGGAAAAAAAACTTTACCATTAAATTCTCCACCCTTCAAAGTGTAGGAATAAATTTCACTTTCATCAAATATGTTCCAATTTGACACCCAAAAAAATTGATGGAAAAATAAGTGTACCATAGATATAATTATTGTAGATCTCAAAGTTTTAAAATTTCAAAAACACCATAAAATTCTACACCCTTCAAAGTTTAGAAAACAAATTAAAATTCAAAAAAATACATGTATTTTATCCCTGAATAATTTATTGAAAAATGGGCTGGCCCTTGTCCTACTCCAGCAGGCCTCAAAAGGCGTCAATGGTCCTTTGTGGCCATCCACACCCCTTTCTTGGTCCTCTATGGAAGTACACACTCATTTTGGGGGGCTTCAACTTGTATTGACGCCCTTTTTGGGTGTCAATAGGAGTTGACGCCTCTATGTGGGGCGTCAACTCTTATTGACGCCCTTTGTTTGGGCGTCAACTTGTATCCACGCCTTTTTGGGGCGTGGATGCGTCAATTGAGGGGCGTCAGATTAGCGCGCCCCTTATTTTTTCTGGTGTGAACTCCAACTGAGGTATTTCTGCCTTTCAGCCACAGAGGTAATATCAGCATACCTGACATTACCCAAGTAGCTACAATCCTTAATTATTATTAATTATAATTAATTATTATCTTTATTTCACATTTATTTAGCCTTATTATATTAGAAATAATACAATAATATTATTCTTAATATAATATATATTATATAGAACCATAACAATATTGTACATACAGCCTTTATTATATATTATATTTGTTTTACTCAATTAACATGTACTCAGGAGGTATAAACCAATGACTGCTATACCTTTGATTAAATATATTTTATTATAATTAATGATTATAATATTATTACTTGTAATATATAACAATAACAGTATCACTGGAAACATAGTACAAGCCCCTGTACTATGTAAAAGGATTATTACTTGTTATGATAATGATTATTGAATACATTATACCATCAATACATAATGTTAACAGCCAAAAGAAGTGTTGATATTATGTATTATTAAATTATGTATAATAATAATAATTAATGTAACATATATATACATAATACTGAGGTCCAATAGCCTCTGAGAGTACTCAAATTATGTGTTATTAAATTACAAGTGCCTCCAATAATTATTATAGCACTTGTACACATGATTAAAGGAGTTAAAATCTCCAGGACGTGCTCAAAATTATGTATTATTAATTTACAAGTGCCCCCAATAATTATGGTAGCACTTGTACACATGACTCATGGAGTTAACAGCTCCAGGAAAACTCAGACCATGTGGTAGCTCTCACTGGTACCCAATAAGGTTACTGCTGATGCACCACATGTTCTCATGGACTTAACAGTTCCAGGGTTATACTTCAAGGAGTTAACAACTCCAGGGCTATATTTCAAGGATTTAAGAGCTCCAGAGCCATATGGTAGACCACATGATCTATTTTAAGCTCAATCACTGCAAAAAAAACTTGATCAACTGCCTGCAGTTGACATTCAGCATGCTCCAGCAAAGCTGCCATCCAAACTCCACATATTTGCATATGTAGATTTTTTGGCACAGTCACTGTGCAGTGTTCACAGTGACTGTGCATCCAAGCTTGGTTGAATCAATATTGGAGAAAGGTTTGAATAACACCACAAGCTTCCTTGGACTTTCAGCATGTCAACTGCAGGCAGTTGAGCATGTTTTTCCTGCAGTGAATGAGGCTCATAAGAGTTCTGGGAAAGCTCCCTGCTCCCCAGTGGTCCACCATAGCATCCTCTGGGTGCTTCCAAGGCCCTTCTGAGAATATTTAAGCCAGTGGTTTCTCTTGGAATTGCCCCCCAGAGTCAATCAGCAGAACAACTAATATTTATCAGTTGTCAGACTCCATCCCATCCTGAATTATATTGACCTACTGCCCCAATTTGTTAGCCAATATAATTATTATCCTTGAATAAGGATACCCTCAGGTAAGTAGTGATACTTACCTCTGCACCACTATTCCCTGTCTGAGTTCAGCAGGAAGAATCCATTCTGGATTTCCCTCCCTTTTATAAGGTTGAGAAGTCAAGCTTTACAGTGAACACTGAAGCCTCTGAATTACCCCTTTCCCTTACAGACTTACCAATCCAAATCAACCCCTTTTCACACACTCATAGCACAACCAAGTGCTTGTAAGCACCTGGTTAGTAGCGTAGAGGCTGAAACTGCTGGTGGGAGTTTGAACCATGTCCTCTGCTTGGTCAGGATATCAAGTCTGAACCATGTATCCTGATTGTTCAGAGCTGAATCATGCACTCTGATTGGTCAGAAAATTATGGATGAAATATGTGAGCTGAACCATGAGTTGTGATTGGTCAGAACTTGATGACTGAAAATATGTAAGCTGAACCGTGAGTTGTGATTGGTCAGAACTTGATGAGTGAATCCTACAAGCTGATTGGTCACAACCTCATGGCTGAAAGCTGAATCCTGATTGGTTGATACTAATTATGTACTTATAAAACCTACTATCTACTATGTATCTAGAATATGTATTTAAAATAGGTAGTTAGACTATGTATTTAGAATATGTAATATGTATTTATAACATGTATTTATCTAATCAAATTATGTACTATACTATAATTATATTCTAAATAAAGTCCACTGGATAATACTAGTCAAAAGGGGTTCCACTGAGCAAAACTGGGGCTTAGAGAATTTATAAGGAAAAAGTATGATAAAATATGTCTAAAACTATGGGATATGGGGTGGAAACTTGATCCTTTATTCCATTTGATACTTGAAACCTAGTTAGACCACCACAACGGCATTCAGTAACGCAACCTCCAGGCCATTTACTTCAATTACAATTTTGTTTCAGCTATGCCTTTCCAACTATGGAACATGAGCCTGGACAAAAAGATAAGCAAAAGGAAACCACAGGTTGGTTTGTCTTTGAGGGGCCATTGATGCAGCAGGTCTGGGAGGCGTAACAATGCTGTGTTGATTCCCGGCTGACATTGAAACCAACAGGGTCTGGGGTAATTTTGGATGCAAGATTGTTGTTATTATATTTAACTTGAACAACACCCAGTCATAGCAGATGGTAATAATTGTAATGTATGTTGACCTCCCCCAACATCTCTCCTCTAGGTCATAGCAGCTAATGTAACCAGAAACAACAGCCTCCCAGCCAAGTTGGAATAGGTTGAAAGTGTGTCTAAGCACCTTGTTTCCAGGGACAATATAGTTTGCTCAAAAATCAACCCTGTTGCAATTCTGGTAAAGAATTAAGGCAAAAAGCAAGTACATCAACCATTCATTCAGCAAATCAGCCTTGAAAATTGAGATTGAATGACTTAAAACATTATGGTAGTTGGAGTGCTGCATTTTAACTTTGAGGTTGACCTGCATCCCGCTTGCATTCAGACCTGGAGCAGAAAATCTGACCTCTTGGCACGCAACAACAACCCCAAAGCCCCAAACAGAAACCTTCCCTGCCAATGCCAACAGGTAGCTTTCCGACTTACCAAGAGGCAAAGAGAGATGCTTCTCAACAAAGACGATTGGAGTGTTCACCATCCCCACAAGACGGCTGCTCAAATAATAAATGGTATCAGGCAAAAGTGCCTCTGCTTTAGAACCATACCCCAAGAGATCCCCACAGATGTTTGTCTCTTTGTTGCCTTCAGGCTCAATGAAATCAATGCTCAAGGAGTAAGTGAATTGAACATAGTTTCCAGATTTGGGAAAATTTTCTGTCACCTCATTTAATTTGTTATCAATTTATTTATCATCAATTAAAGAGTTTTAAGCGAAATGACTGGGGAATTGATTTTAATAATAAGATTTTAAGCAGACATATGTCTGAAGAAGTACCGAGTAACTCAATCAGTGGGGCTTAAGTGCCACTGCAGAGAGTTCTTTTGTTGGGGCTCAAGTGCCAACGAGAAGGAGCAAGTTTGGTAAGGACTGATGATTTTTTTCTTACTCTAGATGGGCACAGCTTAAATAGACTACATACAAGTGGTTGAGTTGTGGTTGTATATTGAATCAGATTAGGCTGGTAGAGCAGAAAAAGGGTTTAGGAACGAGTGACATGTTTGAAGAAGAAAAACAAGAATAGACAAGATCAGGAGTGAACAGCCAGATTTTCAACATCAATTGTAGATGTAGAATGTAGAAAACAGTAGCAGGTGAGATTTCTTACCAACTCAAATATGTCAAAGGGTCCCATCATGTTGTGGTGGTCTAATTAGGTTTCAAATATCAAATGTGATAAAGGATCAAGTTTCCACCCCGTATCCCATAGTTTTAGACCTATTTTATCATATTTTTCTCTTATAAATACTCTTAGCCCAGCTTACTCAGTGGAACCCCTTTTGACTAGTATTATCCAGTAGACTTTATTTAGAATATAATTACATTATAGTACATAGTTGGTTAGACAAATACATATTCTAATACATAATAAATAGTCTAAATACATAGTAGATACTAGTATTATAAGTACATAATTAGTCTTGGCCAATCAGCTTGCAGGATTAACTCAGCAAAGTTCTGACCAACCACAACTCATGGTTCAGCTCACATATTCCAGTCATCAAGTTCTGACCAACCACAACTTACGGTTCAGCTCACAGTTTTTCAGTCATCAAGTTCTGACTAATCAGGGTGCATGATTCAGCTCTGACTAATCAGAATACATGGTTCAGCTCTCATATCCTGACCAATCAGAAGCCATGGTTCAAACTCCCACCAGCAGAAATGCCTCAGTTGGAGTTCCCACCAGCAAAAATGCCTCATATTTTACTATAAAAAGAGAGCCTCTCTCCCCTCCAACATCCCATCATCCAGCCACATCATCCCACCCACTGGCAGGAGGTCCCACTTCCCACTTCATACATCCATCATCATCAATCCACCCTTATATTAGATTTTAAGCTAGTAACCAGTAGATAAGAAAAGAACAAAGTTACTCTTATCCATGTGGTGCGTTCTCAATCAGGAATTCCATAAGACCTTTCATACCTTTATAACAGGTATCCCTCTTGACTAAAGGTTAAGGAAGGGGATATAAAACCTGAATAGTCCACCTTTATATCTCTTCTAGCTATACATATAACACACACCCCTATAAAAACAACTCTCTTCTCTATCATCATCCAAATCCTTTGTACTCTAAAATATTTCACTTCCATCAGTTTCAACTAGTCTGAATACCTTTTATCCTCAAATCATCCACTCACCCCTTTTCCACTCTAACAAGTTGTTGTTACATCCATAAAAAGAGAAGTTGATCTCAGTCTGATTAGAGACTACTACACATAGTTTTCTCTAACATTAGTTTGCCACAATAAATAAATAAATTTGTTGTGTTAGCTCTTGTGTAGTACATAGAGGGGCAGGTCTTTCAAACCACCTGTATCAGTTTTAATACTTCATAACTCTTTGAAATATCACCTCTGTTATTTCCCCCTTGTAGGACTGCTACCCATCCCAAAAAGAGTTCTCACAATGTACATTGGGTGGTTGATTCTTCTTTGTTTCACCATTCTTGCTGCTCAGGGGTGTTCCTGGGAAGCCTGGAGATTGTTCCACATCAGTAAGGTGGGCTTTTATATTTGAGAAAGCCAACCAGACCCTCCCAAAGTTGAACATGCAGTAGCATGTCGGCAATCCAATCATGGCTAGGTCATTGAATCAAATGACTGGGTTGTTTGGCAAACAGTGGCAGGGTTTGTGCCACTATGTTCCTCTCACCAATACATTGCTGCATTGAAATTAGGTAACATAATAATATAATTTGTGTTCAGCTTGTTTGCATTGTATGTATAAACTAACAGTTCTTCTGCGAACTTGGCCGAAATTGGCTTGCAGTGCTATCCGCATGCATGGCAAACATCTGGCTTGAGTCATATGACTGGGTTTTTTGGCAAACAGTGGCAGGGTTTCTGCTGCTATGTTCCTCTCACCAATGCATTGCTGCATTGAAATTAGAGTGACATGCATATAATTTGTGCTCAGCTTGTTTGTGTTGTATGTATATGAACTAACAGTTCTTCTGCAAACTTGGCAGAAATTGGCTTGCCTTGCTATCTGCAAGCATGGCAAACATCCGGCTTGCCTGAATTTAGACTTTGGCTAGTTTGGTGGTCCAGATTACGATTCTGCCACCAGGGCATCACTGGACTGAGCAAGGAACTTGATCTGTTTCCTTGTGCTTATCTGACTTGTATCCACTGAACAGTAATGATGGCATATGTCCGACTTGCCCATATTTATACTGCCGAGTTGCACTACATGTGTCTCGTTGCAGTAGTTTATCTGATTCAGGCCAGACTTTTAGTTGGGGATGTGTGAAAATCAAATGAACCAAGGGGTGGAACATTTGGCTATTGTAGGGGAAGAAACAGGAACATGGAATGTTGAAAGGAATCCCTGGCAGCTGAGCCAAGCCATCATGGTACACTGACACCATTTTCACAGCGTAACTCGGAAGTATTTGCTTGGAGGAACATGGGAACAGTGGAAATATTAAGCAAAAATGCCACACCCTTGCTTTCAAGCACTGAATGTGTGTCACTTCCTCAGTTGAGGATGATGCAATGACGTGGATGTCTTCTTTTGTCTGGCTACTGCACGCATGATGCAAAAAACCCGCAAATGTTCCTGCGGCAAATCATACAGGAGGAAATCCATAAATAGGCCAGCTGTTTCCGTTGGCAAGAATGGAATCAGTGACGGGTAGAAAGAACATGAATGAGATTATGAAATGAGACAAACTGAGATACTCGGATCCAACTGAAATGAAATGAAACTAAAGTGGTGATTACTAGTTAGCAGCCCCTTCTCCAGGAGAGAGTCTGGAATGTTGCGGTCGCTGAAACTCAACAGAGCTGAGAAATCAAGTTGTTTAATGATGATTAATGATAGTAAGAGAAGAGTCTTGATGCAGGCGGATTTTGGCTTGAGCGTTGTTCCTTTTGACCATTCAGCGTGAGTAGTATTTTTCTCTGGTTGACCACTTCTTCCCAGCTTACACCTATCCCATGAAGCAGGAGGGATGGCTAACCAGTTCATTCTCTTCGGACTGATACCAGGATTCGTGGCGCGATTGGGCTTGATCGTATACTCGGTCTATCATGACAGTCGTTCCTCGTTGAAGTATACGGACATCGATTATCAGGTCTTCTCCGACGCTGCCGAAGCGATCCTGACCTCCGCATCCAACAAGAATGGAACATCGTCCTCCTGGCTGGGATCGCCGTACGATCGGGCAACCTATCGCTACACTCCTCTTGTCGCACTCATCCTCACGCCCAACCACTTGCTCCATGCATGCTGGGGGAAAGCGCTCTTCGGGCTGGCCGACCTGCTCATCGGTGTCCTGCTCTACCGTCTCCCGCCTCGTCCGCAGTCTTCCTCTCATGCAAAACTCGTCACACTGGTGTGGTTATTGAACCCTTTCGTCATGAACATCTCCACCAGAGGATCCAGCGAATCCTTATTGGGACTCGTCGTCATTGGCTTCTTGTACTCCGCCCAACGCGCCTCTTGGGACTCCGCTGCCTGCCTCCTCGGTCTCGCCGTCCATCTCAAGATCTATCCGTTCATCTATGCTACTGCCATCTGGGCTCGACTTAGCCATCCAACACAAGGCTGGCTTTCTATCAACCGCTTTCAATTCCGCTTTGGAGCGATCAGCTTGACCACATTCTCACTCCTCAACTTCTTGATGTACATCATGTAAGTAAAATAGAATCCAATATCATGTCCAAATTGGCAGTTGATTTTTTTTTTTTTTTGGTCATGTTATCGTGATCAACAGATGGGGGCACGAGTTCATCGAGTCGAGCTACCTGTACCATCTGAGTCGACAAGACCATCGGCACAACTTCTCGCCGTACTTCTACCCGATATATTTAAGCTTCACCTCGACCCTCAAGGAGCGCTCCACCCTGCTGGCGCTCCTGCAACATCCGCTTGTCAGCTTCGTTCCCCAGATGAGCCTCAGTCTGGCCCTCGGCTTCTACTATGGCAAGCGGCACCTACCCTTTGCTTGCTTTATCCAGACCTACGTCTTTGTCGTCTTCAATAAAGTCGTCACTTCTCAGGTCAGCCCCCCCCCTCTTCACTTCACTCACACACGCCCTCAAACTCTCGCGTTCCTCTTCCTAACCTCCTCGTTCACAATCTCAGTATTTCATGTGGTACCTGTGGTTCATTCCACTCTTGGGAAAAGAAATCAAATTCACGAGCTTAGAATGGATCAGCGTGGCAACCATCTGGGTTTCAACTCAAGTAAAGTCGTCAAATCTTTTTGAAAGAACTATAAGAAGCTGACGCTTGATGTTTATTTATTTTCTGATTTTTGGGTTCTGAATGGTTGTCAATTCAGGCGATCTGGTTATCACAAGCTTACAAATTAGAGTTCTTAGGCGAGCCACGATTCCGGCAGGTATGGATGAGCAGCATTGGGTTCATGCTAGGGCATGGCTGGATCATCGGGATGTTGATCCTGGCCTTTTCTAGATCTTGCTCACTACCCAACTCCCCTCATCAACCAAAGAAGCTTAAGAAAACCTAGTGCTGCATCAGGTGGCGCCTTGTGCTTCTTGGCCTACACTGAGCGGTCTCTTGCCATAGGTTTCAAAAAGAAAAATCCTGCTCTCTTAATCACTGGTTTGGCTCTCCGTCTTCTACCATTCAATGCAATCCATACTTCATTACTCATACGAACCACTTGATGGACTAGAGAGTCTCGGTCAAAGGGCTTAAGGCTTGGCTGGGCCTTTTGGACTTCGGAGATGGCATTGTAGTCTCCAAGTTCAGAACGCCAAAGATGCGGCAAAGCCCAACTCCAGCCAAATGGGCTTGAGAATACTTACCCACTGACTGTTCTGGCACCGAACAGATGACAGGGTAATAGTGAGACAGTGACTGAGATCGAGTTGGCATTGCAGCCAGCTGAGCTCTGCCTGTTGAGTTGATGGATAAAATTGCACAAGTGTATCAATATCCCCCCGGCCCCTGCCACCGCGTCCTCCCCCACCTCGGAAGCCACCACCACCACCACCACCACGATCTCCTCCTCCTCGGAATCCGCCGCCGCGCGAGCCCCCAGCACCTCGAAAGGATGCTCGTCCTCCCCCTCCCCCTCCGCCTCGCGAGAATCCTCGTCCGCCTCCTCGCGGCCCGCCGCGCCCCCTCCTCCCCGAGGCGCCCCTCGTCCTCCTCCACGACCTCCACGACCTCCGCGAGCCCCTCCACCTCTTTTGGGAACTATGTGGAAAAACAGGGACGATTGAGTCGAGGATGTTGATGAAAAGATGGAAGGAAATATGGTGGACGCACCCTTCTCGCCCGGAGGTTTAGGCAAGAAACGCTCGATGGGCAACAGCTTATCTCCGGCAATAAACACCTTGTCGCCGGGGGAAAAAGAGGTGGCTAGCATGCCCTCGCCCATCTTGATGGTGAAATACACCTCGTTGATCGGCCCTAATATCTCGTCCACTTTCCTATCGTCGTCTTGTTCGCTAGGTAGATCGGGGCGTTGAAGTACGGTACCTATGAGTTTTTTTTTTTCGTTAGTGTTCTTGCTGCTTTGGCTCTCCATTCCTTGCTGCTCACTTTCGATCCATTCGTCGATGTGCAAAGCATTTCTCCTTCGACTGCATGGACAAACGATCCCATCTCTTTTTTTAGTTGGTTCAAAGAAAAGAAAGGTAAGCAATGATCCATGTAGGATTATTTTTCAAATGCAACTAATCAAAATGTATTGCCAGACGCAGAAGGGGTATTTAGTGGGGGGGGGGGAGGAACCGACCAAGGACTTCAGCCGGAGGACCGTTGTCGAAGCCGCCGCCGAAGCCGCCACGTCCGCCCCGGAACCCGCCGCCCCCACGTCCGCGTCCACCGCGGTCAGAAAATCCTCGGCCGCGTCCTGACATCTTGAAGGCTGTTACACAGCGATGTTGTCTCAACTAATTTTCACTCTCCCGTTGCGCTTCTCTCCGCCGGACGGGCTGCGCTGCTGTGTGTTTGTGTGCGTGTGTATGTGTGTTGGTTCTGGTCAAGCTGGCCCGCGGGAGTCTTCCTCTCCAGTCCTTCTGCGATCCGTCGGCGCTGTCCTTTCCGGCGGCGTCAAGAGCTTGTATTCGGTTTTCTGCACAGATGGGCGACCCCCGGCTGGAAAAAAAAATTGGCCGTGTGGGCCGCCGTATTGCATATACACTCCTGTTGCATATCGTCGTGCCCGCACTGGGCCTGCGGCGCGCAATTTGCGCGGCCCAAATTGCTGCAGCGGGGGTGCGCTTGCCTCCAGTTTTGCGCGGATAGTCTGGCGGCTCTCCCGACATGCTTCATGGGCCGGGGAGTCACCAAGTCAGTCTGAGAGAGTTATAACTAAGGGCGCGTACCACAGC
>SMGU01004457.1:0-17328 GCA_004348175.1 Puccinia novopanici
AAAACATAATGTGACAGCATGACTAATGTTTTTTTTTTAAAAACAAAGTTATGAGAAATATTGGGCTCACATGTATGCACCTGCATTGGAACCCAAGCATTCAATTCATATAAAACATGAAAAATAAACATCCCCACAAAAACAACAGCAAGGAATTTATATAATCCTTAAGCTAACAATGTGTGAATTTACTGGATTCAAAAATTCATTCATGGAATCTGTATTACAGCCATGAAATTTGAGCACAGAATCAACACTGGGTCAGTACACTGCACTTTCTATACAGGGCCAAAAAGTGTTAGAAGTTAGAATTGTGATCATTACCCAAAGAGGGATTTCTCCTTTCTTTTCTCCTTTCTTTTCTCAGTTCTTTCTCTTTTTTTCTTTTTCTTTTTTCTTTTTCAACTTAGGCCCTCAACTCAGGCCTTCTTTCCACTTTTTATTTATTCTTTTCCCAATCAGAAATACAGACCCACTTAGTTCTAAGCCCAAAATTGTGATACATGCTCCATTGGAGTCTCTCTCACTAGTTTTTCTAACACCATGAGTGCCTGGATGTTGGTTGCTAGCAACTGAAATCAAGGAAGCTCTGGTGTATGCTCCTCTCATTCACATCTCCTTGTTCTCAGTCACTGTGCAATTCTGTCTTGCAAGGTACTTGGACATAGTTGTGGTCTGAGCACCTGGATGTTACTTGCTAGCAAGCAACACACTATTGTTTTGTCTTATAAGTCCCTGAGAACACTCTGATTTTGATTTCCCATCTCACTATTTCTTGGTACATGGGCCCTAGGCCATTATTTATTCATTAGCATAGGAGTGGATCCACTGGTCTGCCAGATGCATAGCATTAGAGGCTCTTAGGAGCCAATAAACTACACCAATTTTGGTGGAAAAATACCACTAAAAGCAGTATAGTGATGCAGTTTTTTTGTCTTGATAAATTAGTTTTATCCCATATCTGCTAAAAGTTATTAAAAGATTTATTAGCTGTTAGCAGAAATGCACTATGCTAGTGTAGCAGGCCTGGTGTTGACAGAGTCTATGGATTTAATTTCAGTCTGAGCTTCATAGAATATTCTGAAATTATGCACTATCAATCAAGATGATCTATCAATGAATTTGGAGTTGTTATCAATTACAATTTATTCAAAAAAAAAAAAGTGAGATTCATTTGGAGAGTAGGTTCAGTTGGTGAATCTACAATGATTATGAGGTACCAAAATAGGGGCTAGATTCCCTGATGAGGCCTACTAGCATCAGGAATCATGGTCTTCATGGTACTTGTGGCTTTTGAAAATTAAATCTTTGACCTCTTTCCTCCCTTCTTTTACTTCTTAGCTATCCTTTCACTCATTCTTTTCCCTTAGTTATTCTCATTTTTTTTTTATTCAATATTCCTTTGATTGAGTGAACCAAAACTCAAACAACTTGGATTTACCTTAATTAAATCACCTCAGTCTTCTAAAGAATAAAAAACATCTGTTTTTACTGTCCAGATCCTGAGAACAACACTTGAGCCTTCTTTCAGTACTATCAACAGCGGGCCGCTACGCTAATGGTAGCGTTACTGTAGTGTAAAACCACTAACAGCTAACGGCTTTTGCTGTTGCTGTTAGCGGTTTTGCACTAATGCTAATGGAGTGAGGCCAAAAAAAGGCCTTGTTACACTGTGCTACAGCACTTTGTAGCGGAAAATAGCCGCTACAAGCGCTGTAGCGTAGTGTAACACAGTGTAGCCGCCTGTAGTGGCCCTGTAGCGCCGCTAATGCTACAGCGTTGGCAAAAAAAAATTCACCACTATGCTACACTATTTTGCCCATGTAGCTTAGCATAGCGTAGCGGCCCACCACTGGTACTATTGTGGGACACTTCAGCCTCCTCAATCAGTGACCAGGTCCTTTCTGCAGCTCTAGCAGCTGTCTTTGACCTCAGTCTATTTTTTCCTTCAAGACTCAAAAATTTCAAAAGTGGAAAATATTAAAACAAAATCATTCTCAAAATTTGAGGGGTCCAAGTTGGTGAAGTCAATACCATTTTTATGACATTTGAATTGAAAATTCAACCAAATTTGTGACTTGTTTGACAACATAATCCTACAAAAATTAGTTTCCAAGTTTCCAGTTTGAGATCTTACTTAATTTTTGTATTTTATTTAGTTTTCCTTTTCTGTACATCCTCTAGTTTGAGTTTTGTTTTCCCAGTATGATGGAAATCAGGATTTTTGAGCTTGTAAAGGGATAGGTGTATTTCATAAAGGAATACAAATACCATAAGATGAGTGCAGCAAGCCTGGTCTGAGGATAATGAATTGGTTAGGAGGTGAAGAGTGATTGTCAAAAGTGGAAAGACCCATATTGGTGCCTCACTAGTGCCACAGTGGCATGAAATTATTGAACACGATCAGCTGACCACCATCGATGACCTCATTGAAGTCCCCGAATGTCAGCGGTGCCTCGCTCGGTCCCCGGTGCCACCACAGCCAAATGCGGAGATGGAGATGTTGATTTAATTATCTTACTCCGCCAAGTCCGACCAACTCACTGGCATCCCACTCGCATAAGGCCCTTCCGAATTGCGCTTTCGTTGATGCTAATCCGGTCTCAAACCTCGTCGTCCATTCGATTGTTCTGTTTTGGATCAAGGCCTTCTTCAGCTCATCTTTCCAAAGTCCAGAATTACTACAAGTTGAAGGGTGAGTCGTCTGGCTTTGAGCCCCTATCTCCTGATCTTCACCCAATTGAAGCTGACTTGGTGAGGACGGGATCCAGATGTTGAAATTCGGAAGGTCCACTCATCTACACTTGAAGAGAGTGGTGGTACCACCGCGTCAAAATTTCAAGAAGGCCAAACAATCCACCTATCATTCATGTTTGAAATCTCTCACAGCTACAGGTCCTACTTCTATTCCAAACCTTCCAAATGTCGGCTTGTTTCCCCATCAACAATTAAGGATGTACGGAACGAATCAGGATCATGATCCCACAACTTCTGGCCTATCGACGCTTCCCAGCCCACGCGGTATACACCGCGAATTGGATAACTACGTGATTGCGCAATCAAGCGCAAAGAAGATCTTGTCGGTGGCGGTGTTTAACCATTATATCAGGGTCAAAGCTCTAATCGAAGCCCAAGAGAAGAGAAAGCGACAGGCAAAGTTGGAAGCTGAGTCCAAGCTGGCAGCAAGCGATATGAGTCAGACCAGGGGAAGCTTTACCAACGCCGAGGGCGAGCAGCACCATCCATTTGAAATTTCTCAAAGTATGAATCGTGTCCCGCCAGCTTCTCTCAAACCTCATCCGCCCAACGGGTTGGCTCATAATTTGATCATGTCTAAGGCAGTAGAAGCTAGCTTGAGATTGGAGCGGGAAGAGTTGGAGAACAGAATCCGTCAAATGACCTCCCGTCAACTGAAAAAGAAGCATCCACCAAGCACTCAGAAAGATCAGGAGCCACCCCAAGACCATCAACTATTGCCTTTCACTCCCTCTTATTCAAGCGCAACGTCTCAAAAGAATATCACCTCTGTCCCCTATTCACATGGAAGGGAGTGGGAAACCTCCTTACTCGGCATTCCAGACAATCATCAATCAATCCTGCAACGGTTACAAGATCAGAATAAGTTCAAGATGGGACAGGTTCCTCCTGATAAGAAATCTGGACGACAACCAGATCCAGCTGAGGTCGGAATTCAATCTGACGCTCGGCGGAATCCGACCAACCCAGCAAATCCCACCCAAAATATGTCAGACGAATCAACTCCCCTTGAACCTGGGCCAGCAAGCGGAATAAAATCTCAGGAACTATTGGATGCGGTCTTGAATAAATCGAATATCCTACTATTAGGCCCGACAGGAAGTGGGAAATCGTTGCTTGCAAGAACATTGGCGCGCCAATTGAATGTACCCTATAGCGAATCGTGTGCCACGACGTTCACCCAAGCCGGTTACGTGGGTGAAGATGTGGAGTCAGCCGTGGTTCGGCTATATCAAGAGGCGGATAATGACGTAGAGAAAGCTAGTAGAGGAATAATCTTCATTGACGAGATTGATAAAATCGCAAGAAAGTCTGGAGATGGTTATGTGAAAGATGTCTCGGGTGAGGGCGTCCAACAAGCAATGCTCAGAATGCTCGAAGGAACCATGGTCACGGTTGCCGATAAAGGTGGCTCAAGTGATGTCAGTCCCGCGAGCGGTCGGCATCAAGACATCACCCAAAGCAGTGGAAAGAATACTCAGCCGATTCAAGTCGACACTTCTAATAGTACATCAATTTCTGTACCAGGGATTGCGTACCAGAAGATCCAGTGAATGCTAATACGGCTTTGCTTTCTTCTTCCCACCCTCAGTCCTGTTTATTCTGGCTGGTGCATTTGTAGGTTTAGAGAAGATCATTAACAAACGAGTTTCAAAGACTTCGATTGGATTCAGCGCGGCTCTAAGCCAAAACGGTTCAGACAACAGCTCTGAATTAAGTCCACCTGCATGCCCTCCAGGCGAGGGAAGTGGGAGCACGACATCCCAGGACCCATTGGAGCTAGTCGAGCCGGCCGACCTGAATGCTTTCGGACTGATCCCCGAATTCATCGGCCGGATTCCGGTGCTGGCAAGCTTGAAAGCCTTGACAGAAGACGACCTTTTACGTGTCCTGACGGAGCCTAAAAACTGCCTCTTGAAACAATACGAGCAATTGTTTAAGATCAATGGCGTCGCTATCAAGTTTACCAATCCTGCCCAACGCGCAATCGCCCGCTTGGCCAACCAGAAAAAGACCGGCGCTCGTGGGCTGAGACAGATCATGGTCAGTACAGATTTTCATTCGTCTCTTCGCCCTCAATTGAGCATGAATTCTCAATTTCTTTTTCCATCTTGACCATGCTTTGCTTTGTGACCATTCTCAACTTCCGTGTTCCTATCCCACAGGAGAAGATATTATTGGATTCCATGTACACGGCTCCTCAATCGTCAATCCGATACATCCTGATAGACGAGTCGGTGGTGCTGGGCCAAGCACCGGCCAAGTTCTACTCAAGAGGTCAAGAGGTAAGACTGACATAGCCATGTGAAATGCCAAAAACTTCATTTTTGTTTTCTGTATATGTTTTTCCTCTTGGGGATAGTCTGGCTGATTATAGCGTGGATTTATTTAGGGATTGATGGACCAAGATATCGAATTTGAAGAACGCTCTCAAGGCCTCTCTGATGCGCTGGAACACGCCCTTTCCAAAGATGATCTCCCTTCTCCATCCCACCCTATGCGGAGAAAAGCCACGGGCTAAAATCCCATCTTCCGTTTAATGTTCTCAACAACCATCGTTCGTTCTACTTTCATTCTTCATTCCCATTTACTGCAGTTTAAGGGATCCTTGTTTGTGGATGTGCGTCTCTTCATTTGTAGAACTCAATCTTTGTGTGTGTACTTTGGATCTATTATTTCCTTGTGTTTTTTTAAATCCATCATTCTCTCTTATTTATTCATTTTAATTCTCTCCTCATTCATCTCTCCCTGTATTATCATTTGTCCTTCCCTCGCCTCTTTATGTTCTTATCATGTCCAAGACGTGTAACATTGTATTGAGTAGAATTCTAACTATAGAGCTCTTTTCTCCTTGCTTTTCATCATATCAATACATCCTTGCTCTTATCGTTAGTGTGCTATAAATAATCATATTTACTTGTTGAAATCACTTTCATCAAACTTGGAGAGCTCTCATCAGGAAGATCTTTCTTGAGCCTAGCCATAAAAGAGATGTAGGAAGTGTGACTGGAATGTGAGGATATGCCAACTTATTTTTGCAGTCTTATGATTTGATCCAATGTAGTCATGAACCCAGGAAGTGGAGATGACGTCATCAGAAGCAGTCGCCAGCCGATGGGCGAGGCGGGGAGCGGGTAGATGACGTCACTGGGGTGCGATTGCTTGGGGGACTCTGGAGATTCGCAGATCATCAACCAGTTGACCGTCCGAACCCAGCAACATAAAATATACTCACTGCTCACCAGCTGCTGTTGCTTACTTCTTCTTGCCAAGTATCTCGGGACACAGTTGACGCTCGCATTCGAACATCAAGCTTGCCCTACGGATCGCTGGTAAGTGACACCGTCTAATATTTGCGCTCAAGATATGATCTGTAAATACAATATCTGTTTTAGTAGAGTCACCGATTGGCTCTCCGCACTCCTCTCTTCGATCGAACGACTGACTGTCCATCACGGGAATTGGAAAGAAGATGAAAGACGTCACCGACAGCCCGTCTGTTTCCGAGCAGGAGGGTGAGGGTCACAAGAAGGAGAAACGGCCTATGTGGGTCCGCCCGATGGTTAGGAAGTGTTGCACATATCTCGAGCTGACCATCGCTCGCTCCAACTACCCGAGCAGCTGGGCCCCTATCCGTGTGCCTCCTTACAGGCGCATTCAAACCGCTACTGTACTCTTATGGACTTCCCAACTCTCCCTGTGTATTTCCTTGTACTTTTTCTTAATGTGAGTCTCAACTTGATCCCAATTTACATCATGATGTTAGGGGCTGACCATGACAGCATTTGCGTTTTTTTTTTTTTTTGATAGGTCTTACCCGATCACCTGGCCAATCCTAATCCCATATTCCATCTGGATCTTGTTTCTGGATTCTGCTCCAGAGAAAGGAGGCCGGCTACATCAATCCGTTCGGACGTGGAAATTTTGGAATTTATTCGCGTCTTATTTCCCAATCAGTTTGATTAAAGTAAAATAGTTATCTATTGATGGAACATAAAAATAAAATAAGTAAATAAACTGACCATTTATCCCTTGCTTGTCTAGACTGTCGATTTGCCCAGCGATCGCAAATACGTCTTTGGTAAGCTCTTCGAAAATCTCCAAAATGGTTCGAAAACTGATGGTGAATTTTTTGCGCACTCATAGGTTATCATCCTCATGGTATCATCGGGATGTAAGCTTTGATCTATCCTAGCTCACGGAAATAATTTAATGCGATATGTTGAACCTCTTCCCCTTATTGTTCCTCACAAGGGGAGCGGTGGCTAATTTTGGAACGGAAGGTTGGTTCCTTTTTTGTTATGAATCCCTTGCCCAAATTATCAAATAATAGAGAACAAACGATTGGTTCACTCGACCCCAACTTTTTTACAAACACTCATTTCGCGTCATCCTCGACTTTTAACAGCTACTGGATTCTCCCAAAAGTTTCCTGGTCTCAATCCTCATCTCCTCACATTGAGCACCAACTTCATCATTCCTTTCTACCGGGACTTAATTCTCAGTCTCGGAATTTGCTCTGTTTCGATCAAGTCATGCATTTCAATTCTGAAGTCGAAAAACAAACGCTCAACCGACTTGGCAAACAATAACGGGGAGGGTAATTGTTTGGTTATCGTTGTTGGTGGCGCCGCCGAGAGTTTGTCCGCTCATCCAGGAACTGCCGATCTAACGCTGAAACGAAGACTAGGATTTATCAAACTAGCTATTCGAGAAGGGTAAATGTCACATCTTCTCATGTGGATTAATGTGCATATGTATTTCGTTCTATCGTGATTGTTTTTACCCACTCAAAATCTTTCTCATTAATCCGTTAATCTGTATACTAGAGCCGACCTGGTCCCCGTGTTCTCTTTCGGAGAAAATGACGTGAGCAGGGATTCAATTTTCTTTGTGTTCTTCGCGCAGGCTGACCGAAGAAGCGGTTTTACAACAAACTTGCTCAATGGAACCGCAGATTTATGCACAATTGTCGAACTCCAGAGGAACCGCACTTTACTCTCTTCAAAAACGGTTTCAAGCTGTGTTTGGATTTACATTACGCGAGTTTCTTCTAGCACGAACAGCTATTTTTGATACCATCTGATTAACCCATTATTCATGTATTGTCTCACAGCTATTTTCCATGGTCGAGGCATCTTCAATTGTCAGTTCTTTCGTTTGAAACATATCATCCAGCCCGTGACCTAATTCATGCATCATTCTACTACCAGATTCGCTTGGCTTGCTTCCTTATAGACATCCGATCATCTCAGTAGGTCAGTTACTGGCAGGAGCTTTTCATGGCTGTAAGTCGTGTCCGGTCGGTCGCATTGATACCTAATGTGATTTGTCTTTCAGTTGGCAAGCCTATCCGAGTAGAGCAAAATAAAAACCCGGGACTAGAAGAAATCGAGAAGGTCCAGAAACAATACATTGCTGAACTTACAGCGTCAGTCATTCCCTTTTCATTGTAACCGACTTCTTAAGAGAGGGCAGAAAATCAACCTGACTTTTTTCGTTTATAGCATATGGGACCAGTATAAGGATCAATTTGCAAGAAATCGTAAGAGTGAATTGACTCTAATTGCTTAGACAAATCCCACCGGCCTCAGCTTCTACAATCCAACTCGGAAATCACTAATTGGGGAAATTTTCGAAAGAACATATGTATTTGTTTTTTGTTCTATCCCTTCCTTTTATATAAATATGTAGTAGCATGATTACATAAGAATTTAAATCCTGATTTCTATTTCTTTTCCTATGTTGGTGAGTGGATCAATTGTGAGTGGTGTTTTCTAATTCAAGTTAATCTTATCTGGCCAGTGATGATTCATATCTCTTCAGCTGATGTGTATGATAAAAAAAGAAAATGTGGTTAGATGAATCATGGCAAAAATAAAACTGGTCCCCTGTGAGACCACTAGCCAGTCCAGCATGCTGTAGGGCTCATTGGTGCTAGCTAGTAGCTTGTGACTAATTACTGTGAAGGAATATATCCCACTTCTGATCTTTAAGAAATTCCAAGGACATCACATCTTCTTTCCTCCCAGATTTACATGTTCCTCATTTTCCTGTTTGCTCACTTCCATCCTGCTTTGCTAAAAAATTGTTAAAATTTCTTGTCAACACTTTGAGGAGGGGTTTGATCATCCAGGGAGCTATTGATTGGACTGAGGGGCACTTGTAGTGGTTTGAAGAAGTAATGCTCTGACTTGATGCTTTTATTGCTTATGAAAGATAGCCTGATTACATAGACTACTGCAATAGGCTAAACATGTGGTAGAGCTGGCGGACAAATATTACTATATGCTAGTACTGAAACTAGCATATGGAGAGTGAGAGGATTTTAAACTAACAATGGATGTAACAGGCATCACACTTTTGTAATGGACAACATTGATGGAAATCAGAAGGCATTGTAACTTAATGATGGAAAAAAACAGAGAGAATAACATCACATGTATGATGGAAAGAATGCCAATTAAAGGTGGACTGGATGAAGTATGATGGAGGATTGAGACTGAAAAGAAATGTGAGAAGAAGGGCTTTGTAGAATTCTAAAAAATAAATAAATATTTTTGTATATTTCAACCTCAATATTTAATACAAACACAATGATGAGACTGCAAAGAATGATAACTCTCCAGGATCAATATAGTTCCATGTATAAGGTGTTGGGGACCAACATGATGTAGTGGAGAAGATTATCAGAGTGTTGAAACAGGAATTGTTTCAGAGATTACATTTTTTTTTCCATTGGTTTTTGTTGAATTTTGAAGTGATGATTGATGGTGGAACTCAATTGGTTTGCAGGGGATGTAGGTCATGAGCATATTGGGGGATATACATTGGATATAAATCAGATGGAAGGGATAGTGATTTGCTAAAACTTTCTGATGTGAGGTACTTAAACTTTATTTAATTTTTGCTGATTTGTGTCCTATGTGAACCATGCAATTAGGAAAGCTGTGCTGAGATCTGTACCCATTTTAAAATGTTAATCATAGTGCTTGTTTGGTGTTGACATGTAACCAAATGGTGTGGCTGGTGCTACAATATTGCAATCCACATGTGTCTTAAAACCCTATTGGAATGTGTGAACCTTATTTCTGTGATCTTATGAATCCCAAGGGATCAAGGCAGATTTGCAGAGATCCACACATCAGGTTGAGACTGAGTAGCCTAGTTGGTAAAGGCAGCACCTCTAGTTTACCCCTTGATCTTCTAGCTACGTTTTCTGGTTCACATCCTGCCCAAGTGATTGTTCTTGCACAATTTCTGCAAATTGGATTGTTAATTCCAACAGCCAAGTGCAGCTGTAAATCCACTCAAGTGATATTAAAAGATTTCATCAGTGGTGACAAGGGGTATTTTAGGATTAAGAAATCCAGTCTTTTGAAGCACACAATTAGATGATTCCTGGCAGGTTTGGTTAACCGTCATAGTCACAGCAAATGTCTGAGGATTCTCAAGGGGGAATGTACATAGCTGAGCAAGAATCAGATGGCTTAAAATGTATGATGGTAACATGTGAGATAAAGGCATACCAGGAATAATTCTATATTACGGTTTATCACTATAGTCACAAAAAATCTTGCTTACCATTACCTGAGGTGAATTCACCAAATTTTTCCAGGTGTATCTGCATACAGCTACAAAACAAGCCATTAGCTGTTAGTGGAATTGCACTAGGCTAGACTACTGTTAGCATAGCAGGCCCAGTTATGTTTGGAGGGATGAACTTCTGCTCAAGCTAATCAGTCAAATCTTCCTCCTCCATTGGCACCTTTAACACAGCTTTACTTTTACACATAAAATTCTTAAAAAAAATTTTGTAATAAAATTCAGTGGTTCTGGAGCAATCTGAGAACTTGAAAAAAAATATGACATGTGCCATGTGGGTTAAAAATGGTGTTAGAGGTCCCAATGTGAACCTGGAATGCATAACTAATTATATATACAATAAAAAGCAATGCAAACTGAGCTATATGTTAAGAGAACTCAATACTGCTGGGGTTGTGCAATCCAGTCCCAAAATGCACCAACCTTCCTTTCACTTGTTGAATACAGCTACATGGAAGCCAGCCATAAGGCTTGTAAAAGAGCATATTGGCTTTGATGAAAACTACACTGGTTTCCACCTTAGATTATATTTGGGGGTGTTATCACCAGGGGACCATTCTTGGCACCTGGGTGTATGGCCAAAGGAATTTGTGACGATTGTCACAATTCAGGCCTCAGTGTGCTCCCATGCTACAATCCTCCCCTCCTTCCTCACTCTCATCTCACCCCACCCCCACCTCATGTTCCACTTCTTGTCAGCCATACCTGTTCCTATTCCTATTCCTTTTTCTGTTACCAGCACCTGTTCCTATTCTATTCCAGTTCCATTTACTTGTCCCTGTTCTTGTTTTCTGTCACCTCCCTATCCATGTGGTTGTCATGTCCTGTCACTTTGTAAGGGTTTGATTCCTCAATTTCCTATGGGATTGAGTGGCCAAGGGGAACAGATGTGACACAGTGAATTCTAGAACCAAAAGGGGTTTGAATTGCCAGTAACTAGACAGGAGAGAAAGGAATCTCTGTTGTAAGTTCAATTTTCTGCACACAGATGAGTTCTGATGAGAGTGAGGAAGGGACAGGAAAAGAAAGAAGAAGAGAGGGGGAGTACCTACCTAGAGGGGGAGAGAAGGAATCTCTGCCATCTAGGTGAGGAGAGGAGATCAGTAAAGGGCTGCCTATATCACTTCATGTGATCTACTTGTGAACCCCAAGAGGGAGGGGGTTTACATACTTTGTCTCAGTGATTAGGACCCCTTGGATCCTGTAAGGGGGCTCAAGTAGTTGTCTCCTCTAATGCATTCTCCCTCAGATTGAAATGGAGTATTGAGTCTGAGCAAATTCCATCTAGAACTGATCCCAAGTCCCCCCCGAGAACCAAAGCTCCTCTTTCACCTACGGTGTCCCCTGCTGGAATCCTGACAATGATGAGAGTCAAACTGTCCATTTTCTCAACCTGTTGAATGGCAACCTATGTCGGGATCATGGTGACCAACTTTGCTGCCCTACACTAGGATGCAGTCAAGTCAGCTCATTGCAGTGATGCCCCCCTGCAGCATCAACCCATTTAAATGAAAGGACAACTGAGCAACCCTTCACACAGAGTCAAAAGCTTGAGGGCTGAAGGGTTTCTCTTCCGCTAAATTATCTGTGCCTAAAAACAGAACCATCATCCAGTTCCCCATGCTGGAAAGAAAATAGGTTGTTGTTTGACACAACACCCTGTTTCCAGATCGCCACAGAGGGCAACAAAAGCTCTAGCTTAGCCCACCTCCCCTTCGGAGTCTGCGTCGTGCCGCCCCTCCTACAAGGAGAAGCGTGTTGTTAAGCTAGGCACAAGCTTTTATGACTCCCGAAGCGCACACTAGACTGGAAGTCGACCAAGACAGGACACACGCAATAATTTGAGTTTGACGCCCATGATGCCAAAAGGACGTGCCACCTCAAATTAGGTGAAGCCACGGATCAGACCTGAAAAGTCTAGCATAGCTCGTAGAACTGAGATGTTCAAGATCCGCACGAGATAACACCCCTATATATGCCTTACTTCTTGGCAAAATTAGTCTGGCAAATCATAACGCAATCAAATCGCAACACGCTTCAAGATGAAGGAATTCAATACGACTGTGGGGTAGGGGTATGATCGACTTGAGCCCGGAGGCTCATCACAGTTCCTGTCGTTCGGTTGATTCTGAAGGTTAACCGTCGAATTGCCCCTGATGACTATTTCGTTTGAAGGGGATACAAAGGCCAAGAAAGGTCGTGGGAGCAGGTCATCCTCCTTTTGATGTAATGATCATTCGATTGTTTCCAATCTGATCGTTGGAAGTGCCGTTACTCAACTTTCGTTTTTCGTTGTCGGTAGTTGGAAATGATGAATGCTACGATCATATCGTCCCACCCTGCAAGCAGATTCTCCAATAGCTTGGATAATGAACTAGTCCCTTGTTTCCTTTTTTTTAAAAAAAGAATCCTCCTCAGCTCGATGGCTAATGCGTAAAATCGTTTCAACAACTGAATTTTTTTCTTTAACTTGCAAAACTCCTGACGGGAAGATCAAAGACTGATGGCTCCTGGATAAATTGTCGAATCGTCCGGATCAATGAAAGTTTGGAAGCGTCATCACAACAATAAGCAGGGCGTTCTACTATCATGAGGAGGGAAAACTTCCATATGCTCCTGGCGTGCCATTCTGCCCGCTGCTGACCCACCAGGAAAAGAATAACCGCTAGGCTGCACGCCTATCGATTGATCGTTCGCTCAGGTGAAGATTTCGGATTTTGAAAGATATATAACAGTGAACTGCTTCGGTTCGAACCACCCCATCTCTTCAGACAACTTCACAGTATTATAACATCCATCAACGCACACAATGCCTCAAGCAATACTCTATGCAGTCAAAAACACGTTGCGAAAAGAGAGTCATCGTACAGGAGCGGCAGTGCGTTTTAAAATTTTATTATGCCCTCACGGATTGAGACCGCATTGATTCTAGTTGGTCTGACCTGATATCTTCTTGACCCAGGCATACGCTAAAGCCGTCCGCCGATACAACTTCAAGACCGGCATTTTCGAGGGCTGTAAGGGTCGTGTGTTGGCAATCAAGAGGACGGTTCTGACCATGAAGTCCCTGCCGAGAGCATTGCAGTTGGGTCGCAGTCATTTTTTTCTGTCATGCCTTGTCACAAAAATGTCCTTTCAGGTATTGACACTTGTGCCTGTGGACATGCAGCACGATTTAGAATATGTAGTTCCGGTGACCATTGGAACCCGGGAGTTGAGCTCATGTTGGACTGTGACACGGCTCGGCCGATTTGTGGGTTTTCTCTACAGGTAAGTTTGGGAGCAAGTTTTTCCTAATCAGCTTCTAAGGGGAAGAATCTTTGTAGACATAAATTATCTCTTTACAGAACTCAAGGCTGGCCAGTCTACCGCGTCGGGTCATGCGGTGTACGATCCTAAGAAGTCGAGCACCGCCGAGGAGATCCAGGTGGAACTTGGAAGATTTCGTATGGAGATGGATCCTCCGGTAGTGGAATCATCTACAAAGATCGTAAGACATTGCACTGTTTTTGTCTAACTTAGGAATATTGGACTTACCATCATTCAACAAAATTTTAGACCTCAAGATTGGTGACCTCGAATGCTCAGAGCAAGGGATCGAAGTTGCTCAAAAGCTTTCGAGCTCATTCCTCAACGGTCAAGGCTCCGATGGGCTTTTGGGTCTTGCGTGGCCTCAGCTCAATACGGCCAACCCTCAGCAGAAGACTCCGATGCAAAACATGATGGAGAAGAAAATAACCGACCAAGGATTGTTCACGGTGTGCTTAAAGCATGATACCGAGGGTAAAGGGTTCTACTCGTTTGGGAAGGTTTGTGCCGAGGAAGCCGGCGTCTCTGAGAAAGACATAGTCTATACGCCAATCGACAACAAACAGGGCTTCTGGGCTTTCCCATCTACCAAGGCTAAGATAGGCGATGATGTGGTCGAATTATCTGAAAACGTCGCAATTGCTGATACTGGCACGACACTCGCGTTGGTATCTGAGGCTGTTACGACGGCCCTCTATCAGAAGATTCCTGGCGCTGTCCTCGACAGAAGCCAAGGTGGCTACGTCTACCCTGTCGATGCTGAGGTTCCCGATGTCCAGCTCGCCGTCGGTGAGAACATGTTTACAATCCCAGGCAAATCTTTGGCCTACGGTCTTCCAGAAAAGGAATGGTATTTGGCGGCATTCAATCTCGTGGAAACAACCCATTCGATATTTGTAAGTCTTACTTGGAGTCATTCTTCTAAAAGAAAAAGATTTTCCTCAGCTGAGACATCATATATTACAAAAATAATCAGTGGGTGACACCTTCTTGAAAAGCGTATACGCCGTCTTCGACCACCAGAATGTCCGCATTGGATTCGCTCAGCGAACCGCCGGCAAGAGCTCCGAGTCCCAATGATTTAGTCCTGGAAAGCGTAGCAGTGACCACACATCAACAGTGAAATTCTCAGGAAAGTCGAAAAAAGTTATCTCCTCTCTAGCTGAGCTGTTGAGCATTGTACTGTAGCAGTAGTTCCATTCGGATCCAATCTACCAGATTTCATATTTTACAGCCAATAAAGAGACTGTCTGAATCCATTTTATTCTCAATCGTGCTGCAATTTAATTCAGAGGGGTTCTTCAGAATTGAACACTTTTGTAACTCCTGCTTTGAATTGTTCATGTGTAATGAGATCAGGTATTTGGAGTCTCAAAAGGTTCAAGGATTGCTTCGTACTGGCAGGAGCGGAACAAAGTAAAACTTGATGGTTTCCTCAAGACATACAAGGAAACAGAAAATTTATGTCAAGATGCCACATACCATATCCTTATTCTAGACCTGCGATCTTCTTCCCTCCACTGCCTTTTCACCGTCCCCTTGCTATGAGAAGCGTATAGGGAGGTACCACCTCTGACAAGAAGTCATTCGGAAAGAAAATGCTAGCCTTCTCCACTTGATGCGACACTTTCATAAAACTCGCCTTGGCCAGTCTTGCTCGCTTGCAGCCTGCCATCCTCATAGGACCAACCGGTTTGATCCGACTGCCACCCGGTCTTTGACGCAAGAAAACCAGCCAGCCTCCTTGTAGAAGTACATGAGCCTCGAATGGCTGACTGTGACCGGGAATAACAATACGCTTTATTTCAGTCTGAATCCAAATATCTCCCTTGCGGGCAAGGGAAGGCAAAACATATCACATTTGGCCTGAGCCTAGACGTACCCACCTTTCCAGCCTTCTTCTTGGGCAAGCATGGGTCTGAGGGATGCCTTTGCAGTGCTTCGCAGCGGCTCCCAGCGGGTATAAAACGAGCACTATGGAAGGGATTATTGTCTCCCCATCCATCACATCCTCCACTGCCTCATACCAATCCGTAATACCACTTTGGAGATCGCTAAAAGATCTTGACTGCTATACTTTCATAATTTCCCTTGATTCTAATTCCACTCTGCTCATTATAATCGACCTTAATTCCGCACCAAGCCCTCCTTAAACATAAACCTCTCAAGATGCGTTTCGCTATTGTTGCTGCTGGTGCCGTCGTCCTTGGTAGTAAGTCAAGAACCCAAGTTGATTTTGTCTGATTCAATGTATCACTTTGCTGATGCTACCTTCATTGTTAATGTATATAGCCACGGTTGCTGAAGCGCGGTCCGTTGCATCCAGCCCTAGAAGACACGTGGATAAAGTGATGAAACGCTCCAATGCGCACGAGACAAGGGTCGAGATCGAACGTCTGAACTTCGCTACACCATCCCGATTATCGAAAAGATCCAAACTTGCCAATGAGGACTGCAACGACGCGGCATGCTCTCCTGATCAAACCATTGCCATCTCCACTTCAACTACAATAGTCGAGCCATTCTCCCTTGAAGCTTCCATGGAGACCCACACTCGTGCGAATCAAAGATCGCATTACGATCATACCATGCACAGGAGGCACCATCACAAAGAGCGTGTTGCGACATCGAAACCTGCCTTTGTAGACAGAACCGTGACCTCCAACCCGTCAGAGGCGCTACCTAACAATGTGATCTGGACGGTAGAGAAAAATACCGATTCAGAGGCAATTAAGGCAGGAGCCCCTAAATTCACGATAACACCAACCGTGCCTACGGACAAGAAAACTAAACAACGAAAAGCGGAAGAAGTGCCTGCACCGATAGCAGGAAATGAGTATATGATCATACCTGTGACGCCTGCTAAACCGACCACCGAAGCATCGCCCGCCGCCTTTCCCATCGCGCAGTCACTCGCGCAAGAAAACCAGATCACCCCCGACACGAGTGACGCAGCGTCCACCACTGCGCTTCTCAGGGCTATCGAAGACTATCGCGTGGCTTTGGACGCGCAAACCTCTGATCCCGAAAAAAACACCGCCCAGGCCGATGTCCTTGATGTGTCTGCCCAGAAATCCCGAGCTGCGAAGAAGAAATCCATCAAATCTCCTAAAAAATCATGGAAGGATGGCAGCGATTGCGGCTCTGAATCTGACGATACTTCATCTGATTCCTTCGCTACTGCCACGGATTTCAGAACTGTGCTGACGTCGCAGCACTCCAAATAGAACGAACGCCTATCTGCGCCACCTTTGCAATTTATTACTTTCTGAAACATTAATAATTTTTTTCCCCTCACATTTTAATCTAATCTGGTATACTTGTAAAATTTCATTTTCAACTAATAAAATTTTATAGCTACTATTCCTCCTTACGGGCCCTTCATAACCAGAAATTTGTAATTCCTACTTATGCCACCGTTGTGTGCTTTGTCTGCTGTCAGCTACTCTCACTTAATGATGAAAACCTTAATAATCGATGCTAGTGCTCCTGTTCTGTACCCTCTCAATATCCCCCAATAAATAATCAGAGATGTTCTATTGCTACTTGGGCCATTTCGCTACTCTGCCAATTATTATCAAATTCCTAATTGCACGCTTTCCTGAGTTAATAATTTATCTCAATAATATCTCTATTCCAACTGTCAGCTGGCTACCA
>SMGU01004460.1:0-13487 GCA_004348175.1 Puccinia novopanici
CAAAGATATGCTTGTATGTCTTTGGATCAAGTCTCAAGTGAATATGCAAAGCTTGTCAAGTTACCAGGGCCAAGAATTGTCATCCAATTGATGGCAGTCTGCATAAGAGAATATTTGAACTATAAAACTTATATGAGTGCTTCACCGCAGATACCCAAAGATTCCTTCTGAAGAGAAGAAATCCAGCACAAGAGCTGTCTCAAGAAACTCATGATGGCAAACTATCATAAAGAATCAAGCAAGCTGATTAGTCCCTAAAGGGAAAAAGTATTGAATGAAAAAAAAAACCTTAAGGCTCAGGGAAAATTCCAATAATTCAGGGCTTGCTTGCATGGAATCAGGTAGGTGATTATCATCATGTAAGTATTTCAATTTGACATCTTAAAGTTTTCATTGAGCTTTGAAAAAGCAGCTCCCCTTGCCTGCTTCAATTTTCAAATAAAAAATAGAGTGATTGGGTTTCCCAAAGTTTTTTTGGTCTGCTAGTTCTGTAGAGTTAGCTTCTCACCATACTCCAGAACTTTGATCAGATCCCTTCTACTGAGCATTAAACTATGTAGAAAAATGTAGCATACCCTTTTCTTGGAGGATTCAATTCACTGCAAGTATCACTTTGTATTCTAAGATCTAAAATAATTCTTGTTGGAATTGAGCAAAGACAAACTGAGCCATTCTACTTGACCATTTCAGTTTATAAGATCATTGTCCACTTATTTTTGTTAATCAATGTAAAATATTTCTAGGAATTATCTGAGGCTCAAGAGACACATATAAAGGGTCTTTTTGTTTCCCAGTTATGATTTTAACCATATTTATGAGCCCAGGTCCTGACCAGTGCATTTATTCTCTGAAATTTCAGCCAGTGAGCCCAGCTAAATTCTGCAGGGTTTTTTCATTTCTATTTTTTAGTTGCTTGGGTTAATTCACCAGTTTTTTTCTAGGGTTTTGATACAGTAAACCCAAGGCTGATACATTAGGAGTGACAGGAAGTGGAAGCCAGTAATCATGAACTATTATTAATTAAAATAAGCAGGGAGATTCTGCAAGCAGAAAGTGCTAGTAATCAATGCTTTATGAATCTTTAAAAGCTTCTTAAGAAATCAGAGTTCAAAAAAAAAAAAATAAGAAAAGGTGAGAAAAGGTGAGGCTCTGGGTTTAAAAATGGGGCTCAAAATTAAATCTCACACCCAGAAAAATTTTGCAGCAAGACAACTTTCCACTCCTTATTTTTTATTTTTACTTTGAGAAACCTAATTTTCTGTAAGGTGGTGGCTCAATAAATCACAGATCAGAATTATTTTAAAAACCACCTTGCAAAAACATCATTCAGGGAAGGGGTGGTGGAAGGATCACTCATGATGTATGGAGGCAAGTGGTGTGTGTGAGAGGGGAATGAGGCTGGTGTTGATGACTTGCCTTGCTTTGGCAGGCTTTCATCCATCGAAATTCAGCCAGAGAAACTGACCATAATTCATACAAGTTTCCGCACAAAATTTATACTCCCCTTTCAACATGCATGCGCAAGGTTTCAACATTGAAACCACCTCATCAATTTCCAAATGATGTGGGTGGTTTGGGGGAATTCTGCTGGTTCTCCTCTTTTATTTCTCCCTTATTCTTCAGTTTTTTTTTCTTCTTATCATCTTGCTTTCCAATATTTTCTTATCAATCTGGGTTGTTGTTTCTCTGAATAATGTTCTTGAAAGTTTTTTTTCTTCAATATCTTGACCCAGTGTGTAGTGAATGAACCGTGAATTTCAGGCAAGAACATTGACTTGTATTAATAGTTTTCTGTGGTGATTTCTTGATTTATTTTGAAAATTCTATTTCCTCATCATTGAAAATTCACACAGGTTTAGGAGAATTTTACAGTGCTGATCTGGAGGCTAATGAGGCCAAAGGAACTTTTTTTGCCAGAATGTATTGAACCAACTCCCTAGTTGTCCACTGCAAGATATGATCAGATAACATATCACACAACTTGTTCACATGGGGTGTTTGATGTGCCATTAACCATTCCTTTTTTATAAATAATAATTCCCCCACATTTCTTCCAGCTGTATGTGTTCATCAAGCAGGACTAGGCTCCTGCACACTCAAGATTTCTGCTGTGCAGAGCCTTAAACCATGAAGATAGCTATTTTTACACAAAGAACACGTGAGGATGAAGATGGATATGAGTATGACTATGAAAACAATATCCCAAGTCACTGTTCACAAAAAAGACAGAAACTGAGTGTAGGGGTGGGTGGGAGCCATTCATGAGACTGAAGCCAGTGTTGTTGATAGATATATAAATTGAATGTTTGCTCATTTCCCAAGATGATGAACCAAGGCACACATCTACCTGAAAACCCCCACTGGCACATAGATGACAATGAGGAGAATGAAGAGAATCTAGGAAGGGCTTGGCTTTGAAAGTGCAGCAGTGACATCAGTCCTCTCCTCCCCTGCCTTTTTAGCAGCCATAATTTCCAGTGCCTTTTCGTTTGCTTGTTGACATACCCAGGTCAACTAGTGCTCCCAGAGTGTCTGGCTTGTCCATCACTCCTTCATTGGGTGCATATCAGTGTGGCTTCTTTGAATGAACTCAACATACCTCCCACACCCTGTCATGGGAGAACTCTCTGTAGTGGAGCTACACTTATTGACAACGGTGTCAAGGATATAATAACTAGATAATTAGCAGGGTGAAATCCACCTCTTGAGCACAAGGTTTTTGAAAAGTGAAAAAGAAGGCTACATGATATAACGCGGATTGATGTTGGGAAATGCTTGGGTGAAGAGTTTGATTATGGGATAGACGGTTACAAGCAGTGGAGAAGGGATAAATTATTCACTGAACAGGTTCGATTGGAGGAGGGGCAAGTGAGTAGATGGCATGGATAAAACGCTGAGTGATGTTGCCAAAGAGTTCGTACCAACTGGCCAACCAAGTGTTGATGTAATCTTTGTAGTCAGAATTTTCAAGGAGCGGCATGATGTAGAAGGTGATGGTGAGAATGGTGCAATGGAAATGATCCCTCATGTCGGCGATAGATTTAAGGAGCTTGTTAGCAATCGTCTGTATGGGACCTCCTTCGCCGAAATGACAGACTTCGAAGATGTCCCCAAGATGTCCAAAGGTTATTTGAGGCGAGTTGGCCAACATGTGCAGCTGATGGGAGTTGGCCATCTGGTTGCTCGACTGGCACGGACTTTGGTTGAACAAGTTTCTGGCCAGTTTCCTGTGGAATATACGTGCCAATGTGGCCACTGGTACCGTCAATTCGGCAACGCGACTGACATCTTCTTCGAGGAATTCAGCGCCAAGTTGATCGTGGTGAGGCGCGTGGGGTGCAGTGGGAATGACGAGCTGGATGAACTGGTCAAGTCTTGAGTCTAGATCAGAGAGCTTCTCCTCCCACCCATGGCGGATCTTACTGAGCTCATTGCCTGCTAACCATTTGATCATGTGCGCAACTAATTCGAGCGCTGATTCCGGTGTAACAGACCTACCCGCTATTATCATGGGTCTGCCAGTCACCCGATAATCGATACCTTGCGGGAGTTTGAACTCGCGAGTGATGTTGAAACAGTAGTGGAACATTGACCACAGTTTTCTAATCAGGGAATGGGCTTGGGACAGGACTTGCTGACACGGGAAGGCTATTCTTAGGTGTTCATCGTGGCTTGGTGATACTGGAAACATGGTTAGATGGCGAATTCGGGCGGCAAAGGATTTGAGATGACCCATATTGACATCAAGTGCCGATTGGATCTCCAAGACACGCGCCAGGGTTGAAGTATCGGCGGTGCGTAACTCGGCTGGATCGAGTAATGTGAGCAGCGAGTGGATGAGTGCATGTAGTGAAGGTAGAGTGTCGGACTGCAGTTGAGTGAGTGCTGCATTCCAGCGGGTTCGATCAGAGTCGATGTAGTCGATGTGCTCTGCGGGATACCGGGGGCCGCCAGATTGATACTTGGTGGATAAATTTTGGAAGTCCCGGTGGATCAAGCCTACATGGGAGAGAATTGCGAATGGTCAAGACTGTTTGAATGAGGAGGGTTTGATGAGCTCTTACCCCTCAGAAAGTCGTCAGATTGGTCGATCGGCTCGTTGGCGGTGGAAGTGTGATTGGTCATTTGGGCAAACTTGACGCGATCGGCTCTGCCCGCAACAGCCAACAGCTGGCTAACAGGGCAAGTGGTGTTTCGTGTTCGGGGTAATCGGGTGTCTCGGGAAACTACCCGTCATGGCTGGGCACCTTGTAGAAGGTCGTCGTTTTCTGTCAGCAACCAACCGCACCGTGGATCTGCGCTCAACCCCATCGGAATACTGTGAATCCGAAACAAACATCCTCAGATAAATATCATCATCAGGTCTGCATCTCAATCAGCCTCACTACTAATCCCTTAACAAGAAAAACAAAATAACTAACCAAAAACCATTCAGTAGTTCCCTCATAATACCCTTCCCTCTCATCCGAATCTGAAATCACGGGCGCAACTACAGATCATCGACTATTGGAATCCAGGAAACAAGATGAAAACGATCTTCGCTCGATCATCAGCAACCGGAACAATATGGTTGTGATTCTCAGTCTACGCGTCCCGAAGACAAGCTGCTCTCCGGGAGACTATTCGCCGGGCTACCAACGATGTGTGAATTACTGCAACTTCGAAACTGTTATACGGTAGATAAGGAGCCGCCCGCCCTTCCCTTGACGCTCCGATTATTCCATTGGACCTGCACGGACAATTGCGCCTATGAATGCATGCACAACCTGACTGAGAAGGTACTCAAACTACCACGCGCTGTCCCGAAACCTGGAGAAACCTTTGAGGGCTGGTGGGATGAGCCAGATTGGGAGCCAGGCACGGAATTGGAAGGCTTGCCGCCGGGAAGAATCGTCCAATTTCATGGCAAATGGCCCTTCAAGCGCTGGTATGGCATCCAGGAACCTCTCTCAGCCCTCTTCAGTCTTCTCAACTTTCTGGTATACGCCCTCTCCCACCGCGCCATGAAACGACTCATCCCCATCGACTGGCCCTTACGGAACCATTATCTCGGCGTCGCGCTCGTCGGGATGAATGCGTGGATCTGGAGCATCCTCTTCCACTGTCGAGACAAGCCATGGACCGAACGCTTGGACTACTTTAGCGCCGCGGCATATGCCCTCTACGGACTCTATGTATCTAGCCTGAGGATTTTCAGATTGTACCCGACACGCGCCCGACATTATATCCCACTCGACCAACGCTTGCACCTGGGGAGTCAGCTCAAGTTGATCATGAGTGCCATGTTCTTAGTTCACATCGCCTTCCTCAGCTTCGGCGAACGCTTTAACTACAAGTACAACATGGCCGTCAATGTGCTTGTTGGTGTCTTGACCATCCTGCTTTGGTTGAGCTGGACAGCCTCACACTCTCATCGACCTGTGAAAGAAATCGCCAAGCCAGACACCTCTCCCCCTCCGTCTGACACATCGTCACATGGGTCTGAGCGCTCGGATTCGCCCGCAGCTTCCCCAACTCGCTCGGAGGGCTTCTTCTCATCCGGCTGGGTTTCGCTGCTATACGAGTCGATTCCAGCGATCACCGAGACGGGGATCACGCCGCCATATGTGTCCAAGCCGATCATCCCGCTTGTCTTCCTGATCGGCGCCGGATCCTTGGAGCTCCTCGACTTCCCACCCGTATGGAACATGAGCTTGGACGCCCATGCTCTCTGGCATCTTGCTACCATTCCTCTGGGCTGGATTTGGTGCGTCGGCTTTCTCGCCCTGGATGCGCAATGGGAGTCCCGCTTCGTCGAAGGCATCATTCCCCCTTGATTCTCATCAACAGAAACAAATCCCCACCATCCAAAACGCCCTTCCTGCCGCCATCTGGACTCCTCCTACCCCGGAACACACGGGGAGGACCAACAAGCGGCCACGTATTTCAACAAGAAACTAGTTGCAAGAACGCGCTTTCTCTAACCCCTCACACTAGAGAGTTCCAAGAACATCGACAATTCATGCTTCTCCAATCAACAGTTTTTTTGATTTGTTTTATCTGATTAATTATTTATTTGTGAGGGGTTTTTCTTGGTTTTGTTTTGTAGCAATTTACGTAGGCTCTTCCTTCGAGTGCTCGGCACACGTGTTGATCCCCTTCTTGGGTTATTTTATTTTTTCTTGGTGGTTGAGATGGATCCAATGGAGTCATGTTACGCGGAGGAGGGACGTGTTCAGTGTTGTCTTGTTGTGGTGGCACACAAGACAAGGGGAGAATGGGGCACATTGGAGAGTGGTGTGAAGCCGAGATGAGGAGCGCGGGGCGACATGGTGGCCGATTTGCTAGCTCTTGCACAAAGACTCTTCAATGAGGACATCTGATGGCGACACTGCGATCCCCAATAGAGCACCCTGGCCTGTCGCTCGGGGGACTTATGCTGCCGGCCGGTGGGCCACGGGATCCAGAGCGCACTCCACCGACGTCTCGTTGACCCGTGCGGGACCCCGGGTCGACCGTCAGTAGGGCAAAGCAATGCAGGCATACCCTCATGCGCATCACAGCCAAAGAGAGAGTCAAAGAGCTGCTGCATCTTGGGTTTTCTCAACTGGAGGACCATGCAGATGGGAACGCGCATCACTCCTCCTATCAGCTTGCACTGACAACCAATCGGATTGAGCGCCTCGTGCGGGCATGTGACCTTGCTGGCTGACATTCAGGGCTGGCGCTCCGCTCTTCCATCGGTCTGGCTTATCTCTAACAGAGAAAAGAAAGCGAGGTTAAAATAAGGGAAACAATGTTCTTGAGTTTTAATTGCACGAGAGAGAAACTGCTGGTTTTTTGACGCAAGGGAAAGACATGAATGAAAAGAAAAAAGAAGAGAAGACAAGATGCCGAATGGGCGCCAATAAAACAAAAACTTTCCAGATTCCTACTACAACTACAAACGAAACCTTTTCGCGATTCAAATCGGGGAACGGGAATCATACAGCAGCATGATGTAGGCACATCCTCATCTTCTGAACTGAGTTTTGGCAGATTGTACTAAAACTACGGATGAAAAGCGTCTTGACGCGATCAAATCAGGGAAATTGGGAAGCAGCGCAAGATGGTCATATCCGCATCTTCTTGACCGAGTTTTGCTCGCTAGCATAGAGGCTGGAGTCGAGCTCGAAAGGCTGATCGGCTGTCAGAACGCGTTTGCGTGAGGGGGAAGACCCGGAGTGGGGGCTGTTGTGTGCAACGACAAGATGGCCCGAATACCCCCGTTGGTTTTCCACGTGCTGCCCAGCGCTTCCGCCACCAGCCTTGCGGGTCGAGAGGATCGTAGCTTGCTCGCGGGTCAAGGACGAGAGCATTTGTGAGTGGTGCGATGAGAAGACTCCATCATTCATGTTGAAGAGAAGTCCGGCGCCTTGCTTCTTAGAATGGGTCGCCCTTTGCATCGGAATAATCATCTCATTAGTGGCATTAGCTCTTCCAGCGGATGGTGAGTTGAGGTGGGTTGGAGTGAGTGGCATAGAGGATTGGAAGGTTGGCCAGAGAGAAGAAAGGGGGCTCTCGAGCTTTGACTGTAATTGATCAAGCGTGATGGGTACTGGTTGAGTAGCTGGTGATACTCATCACTTTGATTGGTGTGCGCGTCGCAATGGACCGCGTTATTAAAAGGTGTGCCGAGATCGGAGGGAGATTCAGAGGGAATGGAGCAAGTTATCTCCGGCATCTCTGGAGACGGATTGAAAGGGCCTCTCATATTCTCTGGGAGAATTGAAGTATTCGAAACCAGGTCTGAGGGTTTGTTGAAAGGGGTAGTGAGGGATTGGCTCCACATGGCCTTGTCAGGAGTTTTGGCGAGAAAAGGGCTCTGCTGCGGCTGACATCGAGAGCCAGTGCCAGAGGAACGTGTCGGGGCTGGCGAATGAGCTGATTCAGAGGACTCGGTCATCGAGGTACACCTTTCCAAGCGATCCTGTTTTTGTGCAGCCAACGTGGCGGCCTTGCGAATGTTGTTTTGGCGCTGCATACTTTTGTGCACTTGGACAAGCCGCTCTTCAGTCAGGGCGTTTTGTTCCACGTCTTCCTTGTGAACCGAGACCTTGTGTTGCCTGAAGGGGGGAAAGTTGGACAAAGTCAGCCTCTCTGAAAGGGGTAATGATAATGAATCTCATCAATGCAGGCAAACCTCCAATTATCCAGGCGACTAAATGCTTTCGTACAGTGACATTTGAAAGGCTTTTCTTTCGTGTGTTTCCTAGAGAGAGAGAGACACGATAGTCTGGTAAGTGGTCGGGCAGGCACATGATAGGGGCATAAGAATGACTAACCTTTCATGCCTAGCAAGGTGTTCTGCGCGGGTGAATTCCATTTCACAGTTGGGGTCAAGCATGCACTTGAACATCTTGAACACTGGAGAGTTGCGATTGCTTTGGTCGGTGACCGTCAAGTGGGGGGACAGGCTAACAAGGCTTGAACTCGGCACATGATAATACGGAGTAGGCTGAGTTGACTTATCGGAAATAGTAGGAGGAGGATTGCTGGGAGGGGGAGGGAAGTAATGCCCCTTATTATAGGGAATGGTGGATTGGGAGGGAGAGCAGGAGGACTGGAGTTGGTCGAGGTTGGTACTTGAGATAGAGTAGGGATTGTACTGATTTAGTGATCCTGGTGTGAATCCCAGTAAGGTTTGGTAGCCCCAGATACTGGGCACATTTGAGGGGAAGTCAAGGGCGGGGAAGGAGTCATTGTCTGGGATGTGAGAGATAGAGGACCTTTGATACGAGTGGGGAGGAGGGGGCACGGAAGGATAGAGGGCAGAGAGGTCTGCATATTGGAAATGGCCCCAAAGACTGGCGGCGATTTCGAGATGGTTGCTGGTGAAGAGTGAGAGAGAGAATGAGACACAGAGATGAGTGTGGCGCAGACTCTGAAGAAAGACTTACGCTACTCTTGTGGTGGTGGTGGTGGCGTAGGAGCTGGATGGTTGAGCAGTGGGGACAGGACTAGGGCTGGGATGGATAGGGAAGGAGGACATGGCAGACAGTTGGGGTGTTGGAGGGAGGAAACAGTTAGTTTTTTTAGTATATAATATGGGAAGGGAACAGGGACAGGATGGTAGGAACTGGGGGATACCAGCCAAGGAGACTCTTTAAAGTGCTATCCCAGCTGGAGATGCAACCAGGACGAGCAGCTAGCAAACGAGCCGGGAGCACTGAGGTATATGAGCATGACCGATCAAGACAGCCAGTCCATGGCTGGGCCCGGTTGGGTTGGAGAGGGCGGGTGTCAGCTGATGAGGAGTACTGCTAAGGTATCTGGCTCATAATTCGCCGGTCCAGTGGCAATCGTACCAGTCAAGTCCATCAATCAGCCGGCAGAAACCATCCTGGTTCTTGGTCATCCCTCCCACTGCCAGTCGGAGGCAGTGTTGTTCATCAATCCAATTCTGAAAAAACCCAGAGTAATATATTCCGGTGGAGTACTCTGCCATACCACGAGAGTGAAAGCACAAGCTCATAGCTTGGAGCATCTAGATCGCCGTCTCCACACTGCTCGGGCATTTGACGGGTAAGGCGGCCATCCAACCCTGAACATCCACTAAGACGCTGATGCCTTCGGTTCCGCTGGCCACCCCGGTATAAGAGACTAGCTTATCACCAGCCCCTCCTTCGTGAGCTTGCAAGTAAAGTGCACATTTTGGCCTGAGAGCTTGTAACTTGAGCTGCATTTGAGGCAGCTCCATGGCTCCGGTCGACATAGCTCCTCAACCAGGACGCATGGGGATGAAAGAGCAAAAGGCCCAGGCAGTCGGGAATGGCAGCTTACCATAGCCATTTTTTCTTTCCATCATTCAGGTGTCTTTCCTGGTAATCAAAAAGAAAAAAATCCGTTGCTTCGAAAAAGCCAATGCTCCCAACTCCCTAATTTCCCGTATTCCTCCTATATACATTCGGTACACGTAATCTTACCTAGCCTTTGTTCAAACATACTCTAACTTAACACAAGCCCCCTCTGGTGGAAGCTGGTGGCCTGTGTAACACTGGCGGCGGCGAAGCCGCCCTCCCGCAGGAAGGGACTTGCGCAAGAGGTCCGTTTTCCCCCAGGGACCGGAAATTTATTTTGCAGGAAAGAAAATCTGACCTCTTATAACTCCTCCATATTTATTTTTCAGGAAAGAAAATCTTACCTGATCATGTAACTCCTCCATTAAACGCACCCCGGACCTTCCCCAGAGCCAAAATAAAGAGAAGATATCTCCCTTCAATTTGGTGCCGGTTTCATTCCTTAAAATCTCACCATTAATACTGTAGGAATTATTGAAGTTTGAAAATTTTGAGGATTTTGACAAATCTCAAAATTGTGGATTCACAAGCATGCCACTTTGTAGATCCAGGACCTACAGGGTGGAAATCTCAGAAGATGTTAGTTGATCATTTCATGCAGGTTTGAGTTAGTTTCTCACCCTCATCACCAAGGTCAATACGTTGTGGTACCATCAATCTTGTCAGTCTTCAAAATGGAGCCACCATGACCAACACCCTCATCAATCCCAGAGCACACTCATTTACTACAGATATGCAATAAAATCAACTCTCATCAAATGCCCCTTAACAAGTTCATAAATTAGCACTTCTGAACAACTCACATTCAGGCATGGTTGATGGACAAAAAAAGTGACCTGCTAGCAGTTTTACCTCAATTATGGAGCTACTCTGCACACTGGTAGATGTTTTGAAATAAAATAAAATAAAATAAAATAAAGAAGGGCAAAATATGTGGCAAGACATTGTTCTATGTGAAGTGAGGTGATGGGTGAACATTACCCAATGAGGCCATCATTTTTTCTGTTTGTGCATCAGGAAATCAACATCATTACACATCAGAAGCCCCAACATGGAAATTACCTGACTGGCCTTTTTCAAATTAGCACCACTATCACCACCAGTTTCTTTGAAGAGGAGACTAAGGACAAATCAAAAATAATTGGAAAACGGTTGGCATCCCATTTCTATACCACCTCATTTATGGTGTGGTGGAAAGAAAAACTGTTTTGCTGATGAACTGAGAGTTTTCCTTTTGTTTGTATCAAGTACTCTTTGTTTTCAGTGTGAAAAAAATTGGACAACACTGTCAGTATACCCCTTCACTCTGTTAATAAATACTCCCTTTCACTTCCCTTTTCTGTTTTCAACCCAGAAATAGATTCTGAATATTCTGACTTGATTTATTTGAGGCTTTTCTTGACTCTTGAAATCTGAGCTCTCTCTATGTAGATAGGCAGATAATATACAACAGCCCCCGCTCTCCCAACCAAAGCTTCACTCCCCCCCAAGTTCCTCCCTGCTACCCAAATTTAATTAATTTTCTGATTTCCTGCATTTCCACAGACATTGAATTTGCTGAACCAACTTGACTGTCTGTGAGTTTTTTTAAGAAAATCCAGGTTGGATCTAGCTGGTCTTATTGATTTGAGTGAGCTGGGACACTCATTGCTACAGAAAGAATAAAATATTAAGTGGCCCAATGAAAAATTACAAGTAATAGTGCCTTACTCACAGTGACCATTCAAATTAGTGAATAATCAATCACAAAGCTGGATTTGGGCTCAAATTACAGGTAATAACTTTCAGACTCACTTCCCATTATATTCTGTCAGATAAAGCTGTGAAGATGAATCTAGTAATGGAATAGATCAATCAGTTATAGGCAAAAAAGGCATAACTATTCAGATAAAAAAAGAGCAATAAATAAACTCACCTTGAATATGTTTCTGCAAACAAAAATAGACAGGTCTGCAAGACAAGGCTAGACTGCAGGTGCAGTAAAAGATACGGATGGGATTTGTGCAATTGGTTGAATGTCCAGGTAAATATTGGATTTCCCAGTTGGTTTTGATTGTAGGGAAACAATGGCATAAACAATTTCAGCCTCCTGTTCAGCCTGAGACATTTATATGCATGGCCAAAACAATGTCAGTATGTAGAGACCATCAGCAAATAACTTTGTACCTAAACTACCTTGATGGCCAAGGAATTCTTTTCTGGATCCAATTTGAACAATTCTTGAAGCATTGAGTGATTGAAGGTATTATTTTTTGGGATAAGGTTAGGCATTGTGGAGGCTAACTGAAATTGATCTGTGGGTTGAGAGATACTTTTATCAAAGGAGGGGTTTAATGGAGGTGGAGAGTCCAAGATTACTCCATTGATATTCCCAATATTGCATTGTTTTTCAAGCTCATTGGATTCATCTTTTTTGTTGGATTGGTATTGGTCTTCATTTTTGGTTGGAAAATATAACTTTTCTACCTCCAAACACTGTGGAAAAAAAAAAAACTTGCTCAACTGTCTACAGTTAACATGCAGCATTCTCCAGCCAAGCTGCAATTCAAACTCAACCTGTTTGCATATGTAGAGTTTTTGGCACAGTCACTGTGCAGTGTGTACAGTAACTGTGCATCAAAGCTTGGTTGAAATATCATTCTTGGAGATTGGTTGGAGTCACACCACAGGCTGCCTTAGACTTTCTGCATGTCGACTGCAGGCAGTTGAGTAAGTTTTTTTTCAGTGAAAGGTGTTTGTTGAGAGGTTTTGGAGCCATTGGTTGATTGAGGGGATGTCTGGGATTTTACAAAATCAGTGGTGTTTGGATCTTGTTGTTTCAGTGGTTCTTCTCTGCCAATCAAACAGTATGGCACAATGAGTTCTGCAGATCAAGTCAAGTACACCCTCAACAGTGCATCATTCCATGCACTTGGGGAGCATCAGATGATGGCAGGAATGAGAATAAATCATTTTGAAACAACTGAGGTATTTCATGGGATGAAAAAGGGTTTTGAGGTTTGGAAGGAAGAATGGGATTAGTTTAATTTTTGAAATTTTTGAATAATCAACACACCTGATGAGGAGTTTTGTTTTTGAATTTTAATAAAAGCCTATTTAAGAATCCACCTGACAACCTTCCAAAACACCTGCAATGTAGCAACAGTGTACAGATTATGACAAGGAAGGAATAAGGAGGACATGGTAGAGAACTTAGAATTGGTCTCTCTCTACTTTTATTGGAATAATTGCCTGTATTCATTAATCATGATAAAGAAAAACAGCTAGAGAAAAAATATTAAAATAAACAATCAAAGCTGATGAAGAGTTTTGTCTTTGAATTCTAATACAAGCCTATTTAAGAATCCACCTGAAAACTGTGTGATTGCAGTGCTAGACTGACCAAACTGGAAGGTTCCCAGACAGAATGCAGATGTAGATCGACCCAACCAGGTGATTCCAAGGCTTGCAGATAGGTTAGGTAAGCAAACCTAACCCTATTGTTCAGCTCAGTAGACCATACAAGACTAACACACTTGTGTTGACAGATAGAGAAGTTGAGACCTTCAGCCTGGCAAATGTAGAGCTTAATCATCCCAAACCAACTGGTATCAAGGACAATCAGCAAGACATCAAACCGTAAGTCAGATGTTTAATTTAGATATAACCAAAGAGTGGAGGACTTCCCGT
>SMGU01004463.1:0-25087 GCA_004348175.1 Puccinia novopanici
CCAGCTACGCTACCTGTAGCGTTAGCGTGCGTAGTGTTAGCTTATTAAGCTACGCTACCTTAAAGCTACCGTTAGGCTAATTTTTGACAACTAACGCTACAGGATTTTGAAAAAAGCAATTGTAGCTTTAGCGTAGCGTTAGTTTGCTCCCAAAGTACAACTAACGCTAACCAGATTTCCCATAGTGGTTGTAGTGGTGTAGTTGTCAAAAAAGCTACGCTAAAAGTAGCGTAGCTTTTGAATCAGCTACGCTACAGGTTAGCGTAGCTTCAGCTACGCTAACGCTACATGTTAGCATAGCTTCAGCTACGCTAAAGCTACATGTTAGCATAGCTTCAGCTGCAAGGTGGCTGTATGAGCTATGCTAATGATTATGACATTGATTTTGGAAATGGAACTGGTCTGTAGCATGAGTTTGACTAGCACTAAGCAACCAAGGAAAACAAGTCAGTCAAAATATCAAAATAAAGTGGACGTTCACTTTTTTTTTTTTTTTTACTTTTTAAAAAAAAAAAAAATTAATTTTAATTTTTTTTCTTAATTTCTTTTGCTTTTTTTAATTTTTTTTTTTTTTTTTTTTTTTTTTTTTTTTTTTTTTTGTAGTTGTAGTCTAGTAAAAAAACTTAGATATGTGGTCATAATTGGTTCTATTAGTATATCTTGAGTCATAATTGAGCTTCCTGAGGTGAGGTGTGGTCCACAGGGCTCAATTGGCATGATTGTTCTGCCTGGATCTAATTGTACCCAGTGGATCACATTTGACCTCAGACAGATCAATTTTGACTCTTGCTCTACCATATGAGAATAAAAACTTGAATAGCAACATCAACCATGACTAAATGTCTTAATACATCAATCGTTTAAATTATTAAGCTCATTCATTCTAACGCTGGCTCCCGTTTGGCCCCCCCGGGTGGCCCCCCCGGGTGCGGGTGGTCGGGCCAAGCCAGAGGGACCCCCGGACCACCGGGTGGTTTGGCAGGGATGATGCGGAGGCTAAGTAAGATGAAGATGGTTATTTTGGAGCATGTATTCCTTCATTGACTTCATTTTTATCTTGATAACTATTTACAACTCTCTTTTGGATCAACCCAGCGTGTATGACAGACTTTTTTTTTCTTTTTGTATTTTTTTTTACTATTTTTTCCTCTTTGACTATCGGATTAAAAAAAAAAACTAGACAAGACCTCCAGAATGTTGGAACCACCCTTTGACACAAAGCAGTTCCTCGACACTGCTTGGATTGAGTGATGCTCGCTGCCATGAAATGATCCTGCGGCCTTTAGAGAACGCGCTCGGAGGAGGCGCTCGTGGCTGGAATCGATAGGAACATTCGGGCCATTTCTGATAGCATCGGATACGATTTGCGAATTTTGGACCAGTACATAAGTATGTCAGTCCCCTCCGGCTCCAGGTCCTCCTTAAGATAACGGGTGATCTCGGCTTGTATTGAATCAGGACGGTCGCTAAATCATCCGGCTCATATAATTCAGAAGAAAAAAAACTCGGCCTTTTTGAACTCGATGTAGTTGACATGGAGGTTTGAGATGTCTCGCATGGTTTCTTATCGTAGTGCTTATCAACAAACGTATCTGCAGTGTTGCAGAACGTTTCAATGATGTTGCTGACTGGGTGATTGTAGTAGTCAATGATGAACGTCTCCATTTTTTTCCAGAAAGTCGTTTTGAAGGTCGGATCGAGTATCATAGCGCAGAAGTAACATGGCTTTTGCAGAGCCTCGTTAAGGTATTGTTCAATTTTATCGACTATTGTGAAGCTGGCTGGATCAATTGGGCTTGGTCGTAAAGCCCGCGTTGTACCTGCTTGAGGTGCTTGAGTAGGACTATGTAGATTGGGAGGGCTTTGTTTAAACTGGGGTATTTTGAGGCGCACAGAATATCAGTCGCTTCGCTCAGTGGGAGGAGCAGCTTCATCATATTTGCAGCGAGATTCCACTCGCTATCCATCAGCTTGAACTTGTAAACTTTGGTGTTCTCATTGCAGAAGTGAGTACATGATTGGCGAAGTTCAATTTCACGCTGTATCATGTGGAAAGTCGAGTTCCAACGAGTGGAAACATCGATATCGAGCATGGTGAAGTTTGAGCCGAGTTCACGAAGGTTGGCTGGGCGTAATCAACTACCGCCTTGAATTGCTCGCGTCTTTGGGGTGAGAAGCGGACATAGGTGCACAGTCCATGGATCCGTTTGACGATGGTTTGTATATTGTCAACGCGCCATCCGGGACACTCGTAAGATTTGAGATTGACATGACAGAGGGTTGAGGATCCTCCAGTTCATTGGAATCTTTGGTTTCATCAATACTGCCTAGAACAGCCATTCCAGCCTTGCACCAAGGTTGATCACATGTGCGATGCAACCAAGGTAGTGCGTCTTGGCGGTAAATGAAGATATAATCTGTTGAACCTCGCGCCCATTCGGCTGTTGGTGGAGCGTTATCGGCTGTGATTGTGTGTAGCTTGTTCTGGAGGTTGTAAGTCTTGAGGACATCACAAAAATGTTGCAAAATTTTGACCAGTGTGGCTTCCTAAAAGTACGTATTTTTATCAGTTTCAGGTAAAAAAAACAGGAGTAAAGAACCAAAAAAAAAATCAAACGGACCCTGGATGTGGGGACTGCAATCGTCAAATCAGCCATTTGAAATTTATCATCATATATAATGGCTGTGACCGCCAAGAAAGCGGTCACATTGGGCGCGGTCCAGGCATCCTGTGTAAACGACACCCATCGCTGCTTGGCTAGAAAATCGAGCTTTATTTTTTGTTGTCCTTGTATGTATAACTTGGTCAAATGTGATGAAATACTGCGTCGGTTAATGTTGTTGACCATCAGCATTGCCTGGTCATTAACCAGTCGGATAAGATTGTGGAAAGATTGATGATCGACAATCGAGAAAGGGAGGTCGGCCTCGGCGATGAAATGAGCGATTGCCGTCTTGAGGTTCTCAGAGTTAAGGACAGGCTAAAAAAAGAAAAAGCAGATCGTAATCAATTCCTTGAACTGGAAACAAAATGTTGAATTGAGATAAGAAGACATACCTTAATTGCCAGTTTGGATGTCTTGATGTATCTGGCGATGTCGGATTGAGATTGATCCACCTTTTTGCTAAGTTTTGGATCAACCAATCAATGTAATTTCAAGAGGTGCTCGTGGAAGTTCTTTGTACTTCCCGAGCGGTCCTTTTTCAACGTCCGGCCGCAGATGGACCTCTTCATAGCTACCTGGCACGTTGCTTCAGTGCCATCAGCGCTCTCCTTGAAGTGGGTCCAGACTCAGCTTCGCTTCACCAAACCAGAACTGGATTTGGGTTCGTCGTTGTCGTCCACCTCGATCAATTCAATATCGTTTTGGGATGATTGTGGCGTCTTTGAAGGTTCTTGAGTGGCTTCATTAGGTGGTGGGGATTAGAAATACGTTTGCGCTTCATGTTTGGGATGCTGGCGGTGATGATCGTGGTGGACTCTGGTGGTTACGGCCCATATGGTGATATATCCCGGTCCTGGGGTTATTAATATGGGGCACCACCCGGGGGAACCCCCACACCACGAGTGATTTCGGATGTGGGGAACGGGTCAAGGCAAACAACCCGTCCCAAACCCCGGGAGCCAGCGTTAACTTTATGTGTATGGATACCCTATCTCTGATATTGATTTCACTTTTTTTTCTCTTTGGTACAATCAAATGAGGCAAGGCTGGTTTCTTGATCCTTGTTGCCAAAGCCTAGCAGGTGACACTCACAGGGGCCCTGTAGGAAGAGGGGCTTGTTGAACCAATCACTGTGAATGTGCCACAGACTAAGCAAACCAAGATGTTTCCCTTATCAGAAAATTCACTAAAGATTCTTAAAGTGAGTAATCAGGATCAAGTTGTTTATTACCACATCTTATAGGGAAGGGATAGTATCATTATGAATAAATATTAGTTTCCTTGGCAATAAGGGCTAATTATAATGGTATATACTTTATCTGGATAACTTGGGGAGTTTCAAAGTCTGAGGGAGGAAGAATTCACTCTGCAAGGGATCTCTGATCTTAAGGGAGTGTATTGTAGCAGGAGGGTTTTGCTCCTTATTTTTATATTAATTTATTTTCTTGAGAATTAGATACCAAAGGAACCAATATATGAAGAAACTTAGGGAAAGGACTCCCAAGTTTTGTTTAAACAACTCCCATGATGTTGCAGATTCCAATTTGGGGAGTCATCTCACTAACACTGTAAGAAAAAATCACTCAAATGCCTGCACAAAGGTAACTTGCATGTCAACTGCAGGCAGTTGAGTGAGTTTTTCTTGCAGTGTAATGCCCAATTAAATTTGGTAGTCAGCAGACTTATTTGTATCAAGAATAAATAAATAAATAAAATTGATCCTGAGGGAGTTGTTGTGCTAAATCTGAGGATGGACACAGGAGTTTGTGGGAAATTACTCCCTGACATCAATTGCAGGAGCTACACAGCCAAAGCTTGTGGTCACAAATCTCAAGAAAAAAAAACTTGTGTAAACCACCCAACCACTCACCTACACCCACCAATCAACACACCACCACACCACACCCAAACTTGTCAAAGTCCAACCCCTGCTGCAGGCACGGGCGCTGTGAGCCTGGTCAAGTTGTGTAGCACCAGGGCCTTGACTGCAGGGAGAGGACTTGTGAATGATCAGGGATTCTGGTGTGAGCACATATGCAAGCTTTGGTGAGAGATACACAGGAATACTAACCATGCAACACATCAACAACTAGTTTTTCCTCATGTCTCAGTACCAAAGCTTCCCTGTCTGCCGCTTCCATCTATCTCCTCACAATTCCAGATTTATGTCTTGATCATGGCTAATATCTTATTTCAAAGTGAGTATTTTCAATTTTATTTTTGAGAGCTTTTACTAAATTGATAATTTTAACTTGAAAAAAAGAATCTTTTTTTCAGAATTTATTTCCTCAATCAATCAGTCAGCCACCCAGTGACCAGTCAGCCAGTGTGCTCACTACTCTTTTTTTCCCAGAACCTTCAATCACACTAAAAGCCCATCTCCTTTTTTCTGGAAACGCAACCACATACTGACTTAACTCAATCATATCCCAACACAATTTCCTCTTCCTGATGGCCTCATAATTCTACATTGGTCTAGTCTTGGGTTTTTCTGGAGTGGTCAGCCCTGCCCATACTGGTTTCATCCTGGTTCTCACCTGCTCCACAATTTTTTTTTGTTTTGGTTCTCTATTCTCTTCCTAAACAATCTCAGGGTGTTTCCTTTGCAATTTGAACAATATTTCTTGAATTTTCTTATTCTTACTGTCAGAATTCTGATCTGAGTGCCCTCCAAGCACTGATCCTCTCTTTAATATTTAATCTTTCTCTCTGCATGCATGCACAACTCAACTTTGAAACCCACTATTTCAAAGAATTATTTCAGACATAAAAAATGCCCAAAGGAAATAAAATAGACAAAAGGGAAGCCAAGATACCAGTGCTCATCACTGGCAATTCAATGAAGAATGGACTTGTATGCCTGACTTTATAATGCAAAATCAGGAAAGCATACAGTTCTAAGCAACCTAGGCTCACACAGGCCACTCAACTTTGGATATAAGCCTTGTATGCACCTCCACACCTTTTGGAAGGTGCTTGCGGGGCTTTTTACGCTTGCACCACACCACACCACACCACACCACACCACACCACACCACACCACACCACACCACACACACACACACCCAAACATAAAAATGTCACCACAATTGCAACAATTCCCCACTCAATATACCTTAAACCCCCTCCTCATTAAACTCACCCAAGAAATACTTGAAAAAAGATAAAAAAGAATCAAAAAATTGAAGAAAAGAAGGAAAATGAACAATAAATCAATCAAAAAGAAGACCCCTTGAGCCCTGAGAGCCTCCTTGATAGAAACCAAACTAAGAGTCTCCCTGAAATCAATCTATCCACCATCAATGATCAAGAGAAGACCATTGAAGACTGTATATAAATCCTTGAGAAGCAGAATGAAGAGGAAACCAAAGAAAAAAGTACTCAACAAACAGAAGAAAAAATAAACAAAACCACCAACAGTCCCAATAAAAATCACCTTGAATAAATTCAAAAAATCCCTCCTCCCCCAAATGGCGTTTACACATACCTCAAAGCTTTGAATACCTTCATCAAGGAGTTCTCCATGGCTAATGGATATGCCATTTTAATGAGGAGATCTGTTCCTGCAAAGAGCATAATTTTCAATTGGGACATTTAAGTCTCATCTCTTTTAATTTATAATCAATTGTTTTATTATATTTGATCAATCTTCCTCTTCATTGTTTCCATTTTGGGGAGGAAATCCTGCATTGAACCACTGCAAATGAGACACCTGAAACAGTCCAAACATAAACTGTTTGATCAATTTACCCTTTGCCACTTCAGCTTATTTTGAAAAGGAGTCCAACCACCACAACTTTACTGTTATAAATCCCAATCACAATCATCACACTCTTAGACCCCACAGCCCACCGAGAAAACAGAGAATCAATCAAGATCTCTATGAAGAAAATTGAAAATCATGTAATACAGGACTCAAACCATTGCCATTCTTGAAATTCTGAAGAAGACTTGTCAAAATAAAAAATCTTAGCCATCATCTCCACAATTTATTCTGCAAGAAACAAAGCTAAATATTGAATGCTTCAAGGAATCAGTCCCATTGTTCACCTCAATAAATCTCTGGAAAAAGTAGTTTTACCACTGCAACCAAATTGAATGAAGACAGAGAATTTAAAGATCATTTTCTTTCATGCTCTGTCCATAAGTCCTACCACTAAATCCTCCTCCTCCTCAACTGTAGTTACAAGACCAACAAATGCAAGATTCTCTCCTCCAGATATCCAGGATTATGGTTGCCAACAGAATCTTCAGTCTATCTTGAATTCAAGCTTGAAATGATTTTCTGCTTGTCAACTGCTGCCTTGAATTTCTGAATCTGTCTTGGTTTGATTGTGGCTGGTTTTTTGAGTGATCCAGCAAACAGATGCCAACATTTTGCAAAACAAATTCCTGTGTCACCAAAAAGGATTGCCAGAGATTGTGAAGCAGTGGAGATTGAATGACAAGTAGGTGGTGCCACCAAGAATGAAAAACAGTCTCAATGTATTGGGTGGTGAGTAGGTGCCAGTGGTAACATCAATTTGCTGGGTGGTTGGGGTAGGAACTACCTCATGAATGTTGGAAATGAGTGGAAAAGTATTGTATAGGCTGAAGGTAGAGTCAGACATTATGGATTTTTGGTACAAACAGTGAGAGGATGCAAGAGATGAGGCTGCAAAATGAGATAGTGAAAAGTTGGTGACAGGAAACATTCTTCAAAACTGAATGTAGAGGCAAATGGTACCTAAAGAGAAATTTAATGCAATAATGAGAAGGCAACAGAGGGACAAAATTCAAGAACAGCAAAAAGCAAATAGGGGATTGAAGAAATCAAGCAAATCAAAGGACAGTTTGTTTTCAGCTAGTGAAAGAAGGCTGGTCCAGACAAAATATGGTTGACTTGGGATGTGATCATGGGGGTAGTTTCACTGTGGGAAAAACATGCTCAACTGCCTGCAGTTGACATGCTGAAAGTCCAAGGAAGCTTGTGGTGTTACTCAAACCTTTCTCTAATATTATTCAACCAAGCTTGGATGCACAGTCACTGTGCAAACTGCACAGTGACTGTGCCAAAAAATCTACATATGCAAAAATGTGGAGTTTGGATGGCAGCTTGGCTGGAGCATGCTGAATGTCAACTGCAGGCAGTTGATCAAGTTTTTTTGCAGTTTATGGTGTGATGACAAAGTAAAATGTTGAAAGCACCAATCCAAGAAATAGGATGGATGAGCTTTGGAGACAGATAGGCAAGATGAGGAAAATATTTTTTATACAAGGATAGAAGGTGGGGATGGAGAGGGCTTTTATATTTTTGGGCTCTACATATTGTGTCACAACTTGAGAAATTTCCATGGTCTATACTCTGCACAGACATTGGAGCCTATTGTTGCTGTTGGGATAGGCCTTACCAATACGGGATAGTTTTTACCAATGGATCAGGTAAGGGAGATCTGGCTCATTGCTTTCTTTTTTTCTCCATTTTATGGGTTTTTGCATTTGGTTAACCTGGACAAATCTTCCCAAATGTGCTTTCAAGCGGATTTTTTTGGGGGGTTACTCAACATTAGCATAGATTAGAGTCATAGATTTACAATATGCTTGTATCTAGTTTTCTCTCCGAAATACTCTAGCTGGCATGGCAGCAACTCTCTTTTCCTCACTCGATTTATTTCGCCGTCATCCAGGTATGTCCTACTTCTTCTCGTATCATTCATTTCTAACTAATTGTTCTGTTCACTGTTTCTTTTATATGTTTTTTTCGCTCTTTTTTCTTTGGACATGATCACACTGATGAAATGCTCACTCCATTTATTTCGCCTCATCCCACAGGTGCACCGCATAAGAATCGGAACGCTAAAATCCAGATAATAAATGTTTGCTGAAGTAGATCTCGGTGGATTCCACTCAGGGAGCTATAAGCGTGAGATGGGTGGGCGGAGTTAAGATCAAGGCACCGGCGGTGTATTCTCGTGTCGCCTAAAAAATCGCCCCTCTTCTTCCTGGTCCACCCCCTCAAAGTTGCAATCCCAACTCAAAATAGCTCTGTATACAACTTTCACCTTACACCATCTCAAGCTCCATAACATACGGTCAGAATATTCAACAAGATGCTCGCTCGCGCGCTTTCCTCGTTGGGCTTGTGCCTCCTACTCGTTGGGTTGTTACCAGCTTGTCTTGCGAAGACATTGGTAAGCGGGAGCGTTCCTTCTCGTCTACAACTATAATGACCCAGGGAGGTGAAAAGAGGTACCTACCCACTACACGATCGTAGTGGGCATCAGCTCTCCCCGTACAGGTATACACCAGGCCATAACACAAACGATCCACGAGATGATGATGATCTCTGGCAGGACTGGTATTGATTCAACGCCTTTGATATATTTTTCTTGACAGAACCTCTGCGATCCGAACGGCAACGTTATCGGGGTCATTGATGACCAAGGCCGGGTTGCGCGATTGGACTCGCACGGAAACGTGTTGGATAAACCCAACGGCTATTGTCAATGCTTCTCCAGCGGGCTATCCTGCCCGACGCCTCCTAAGAACAACATCTTGAGGGTACCGTCTTCTGCGCGTGCAGTCTACCAACAAATGTCCTTTTCGTACTTAAATCATTCTCGCGCAATCATCTCATTCGCCTGTCACCCCCTCTTCCTCCTTCCTCTCTCTGTGTCTCTTTTTGTTGTTGGAGCTAGAGCACGTCGCTTTCTCCTGCTCGTCTGTTACTGTTGTACGGCGTGCAAACTTCACATTTGGAGTATCGCCGCCCGGACACAGGGCAAGACAAACGACTCTTGAGTTTTCTCATTCTATCATTTCCTGGTTCCGCTAGCCGTCACAGCTACCATCGTCTCCTGTTTTCTTCCATAGCTCTCAGCTTGACCTCGAGACTTGCAACCAGAATGTCATATACGTGCAATACGTTAGCCGAGCCTGCCATATAAAAATGAACAAGAAAATGGGATGCATATAAAAAGTGATAGACCATATAGAGTTAGCAGTCGCTCAGAGGAGAAGAAGACGTTTGGCTTGTGTTGTTGGTGGTCGAATATTAGGGTCGGGTATGGTAGACCAGAGCGCCGTTCGCGGGTAGCCGCATGGTTTGAGTTTCAATCATTGAGTGTCGGCACTCTACTAGTCAGTCATGGGGTGAGGGGAAGTGAATATTTTCCATGAAGAGGAGAGGCCTCCCGCCGGACATCACCGATGGCCACAAACCCTGCGCGGATGCCTGGTAATGAGACACCAGCCGGAACCAAGCGACCGACGGGCAGATCACAGTTTCATGTCGAAGCTAGGATATTGTAGGGTGCCCGATGATCCTGCACCCGCGCTGCGCGCATCGTCGTGATCCCGGCCGTCCGGCACAAGCTCCTCCGCTCCACTCGGATCCAGCCTCGGGATGCCTCTGGTGCGCATGATCGCCCGCCCGTCGTGGCAGTCCCTCGCTCGTCCTCGGCCATCATCTCTCGCTCCGCCATCGAGTCCTTCCCCACTTCCGTCTGTCTATTAGTTAATTGAGCTATATAATTGTCCGATTGCTCTAATTTCTGTCTGCTCTTTTTAGGGTTGTTAAAGCTCAAAACAAAAGAATAATATAATCCTCAAGTCCTGATTTCAAAAATGAAGAAAAAATAATATCCAAATAAATTTAGGGGCTTGGAGAAACGACTCCCAAGAAATGGAGGTCCGACTCCCAGACCTCCATTTTGGAGTCGTTTCTCCAAAAACGCCCGCCTCTGGCTCCCATTTGGGAGTCGGAAGCCTTGAAAATAAAATAAATAAAATAAAATAAAATTTGTGGGAGTCAGAGCTCCCATTCTGCATGAAACTGCAGGAGTTGCTCCACCAAATTTTGAAGTTGGTTGGGTTGGAGTCAAATCTCACCATTTCATTTTTATTTTTTATTTTTTTATTTTTATTTTTTTATTTTTTTTTTTTCAACTAAATACACATATGGGCATATGTGTACCCATCTATAATTAAATTTTTAGGTTTTCTAAGGCCAGAAATACTTGAGAATGTAATTAAGAGGTCATATTCACTGTTTAAAAACTTTCAGGCCATAGGTGGCACTCATTAAGAAGTTATGTGTGCCCAAACGTATGTATAACCACTATAATTAAGTCTGTACATTTTCTGAGGACAAAAAAAAATTAGTTCAGGATTTATAATCAAATGTTAAAAATTCCTAGGCCCTTGGGGCACTCTCTCAGAGGTTATGTGTACCACACAATTGGCAAAGTAGAAGATTATTCTGAAATACAGCCACAGCTCTTTATTAATTTTTGTACAAGATATCACACTTAAAATTTGTCATGGATTTTTTTGGGGCCTTTCAAAATATCCTCCAATTTTTAGGGTATTTGGGAGGCTAATCATTGAGATATAAATATTTCTTTTATTAACAAAAACTGCCAAAATTGGCATGCCGACTCCCAAAGTTGAGGTGTGAATTGCAGTGCCGACTCCCAAAATGGACGTCCGCTGGGTCCTGGGAGTCGGAAATCCAATTTTGGGAGTAGTTTCTCCAAGCCCCTAAATTTATACTGAAAATAGGACTTCCTCATTGGCTGTCTAAGAATCAAATCTTGGAGCACAGAAGTTGCAGAAACAAATGGAGGGAAGAATTCAAGAAAAAAGGGGTCACACACGTGATACTGTCATGCGTGCACTCTTGCTAGCAGATAAGTCCCTCCTGATGGAGGCTTGCTTTGCAAGAAAAAAAACTGCAGTCTTAAGGGACTTTGTTAAGTTAGGTCCATGATGTAGTAGTGACTTGGTAGCCAAATGGTCAGTGTATGGTGTATACCTTTTGATCAATCACCTCTCACTACCTAAAAGAAGTGGTTCAATCACCTCTCATTAACTAAAAGAAGTGGTGAGGCTGTGCAGCTGCAAAACCACAAGCTAACGCCCCTGATTTAGCACAGCCAGCCACTTTTACAGATCCTCATTTTTGGGAGCTTGCTAGCTTTCTTTGGCAGTGAGCTTTTTTGCTTCAATACCATCGTCTGCCAATCTCTGTTACCATTGAACAATTTTCATCCAATCTAGCAGAATCTTATAGCTCACCATGGTCAAGCATCAACCTCTCTCACAGTGCCCAAATAGCATCCAAATCCTCAACAACTTGTTAGAAAAGCAATCAACCATAAGGAAAAACATTGGTGGAAAACTGTAGCTGTTCATGCCAAATGGGCAATATTTGGCAATATGGATGTCTTTCAAGGGTTGGGAAAAGCAGTAGCAGTGTGAAAAAAAATTAGAAATAAAAAACAAACACTAGATGGTCTTGGATTTGGTTGTATCCAACCTTCTGGAAAGTATAATGAAAAGATATGTGAATAATAAAAACTGGAAGTAAATGGAAATCAAATTAAAGGTGAGAAGAAAAAGGAGAGAAAAAAGAAGCTGAAAGAAAAGAAAAGAGAAAAAATAGAGGAAGGCTGGGTCATAGAGTCCTCCCCAAACTTTTCAAAAATTATCTGAACTAAGGAACCTTTTTTTATGTTTTTTATGATTGACAAGATATATATTTTTTACAAAAGAATATTATGATGGACTCCAAAAAAAAACTTGCTCAACTGCCTGCATTTGACATGCAGAAATTCCAATGAAGCTTGTGGTGTTACTCCAACCTTTCCCCAATAGTGATTCAACCAAGCTTTGATGCAAGGTTACTTTGCACACTACACAGTGACTGTGCCAAATAATCTATATATTCAAACAGGTGTAGTTTTGATGGAAGCTTGAATGGAGCATGCTGCAAGTCAAATTCAGGAAGTTGAGCAGGTTTTCTTTGAAGTGTGTGTATCACATAGTGTGAAAATAATAGAGCACTTTTTTGAAACAATATTTTTATTAAAATAAATAAAATCAACTTCAAACAAAGCAATACAATTGTTAACTTCAGGTTGAAATTATTGAGATAAAAGAAATCAAATACATAAAATTATAAACAATATAACAAAACAACCTGATCATAACAACACACTGCCTAAAACTGTACAATAATAAGGAAATGTTTTGATAAAACAGCCTAATATAAATCTGATGAGTAAAAATTGACACAACTTTATTTGTAAATAATGGATAACCTACCTTCCTGGAAGCTTTTTTTAGCTTTTACTTAATGTTTTACAATAGTAGTTTATTGTGTTGATTTTGATCAGTCACAAAGAATTGATTTGTGTATAATTGAATGTTGAGTTTTTGGTTCAATGAATGAGAAAGGGTTAAAAAATATTATTTTTTCATAGAAAATAAAGGAATAATATTCTAAATTGAAGGGGCTCAAGTACCTTCTAAAAGATAATGGAGATGGGGCTCAAGTTCCACCTCAAGTATCAGTATTGTCAGAACTTTTTTTATTCTATCTAGAGGGCTAGCTTAAGTAGACTAAATAAATGGATCAACTTGTGTTTTTTGGTAGAATAATCAGGCATCCAGAGCAGAAAAGTGTTCTACAATTGAGGGAGTGACATGTGTGTAAAAAGATTGAAGAGACAAGAGTGGAGAGTGAAAACACAATATTTCAACAATGAAGTGTGATGAATATTGTTTTCAGCCTCTATGCCAATGAAAAGGTGTTAACAGGCACTTTGTCATGCTCTGAGTAATGATAAAGGTTGTTTTGTTGGTTTGGAATGAATATCTGTGAGGAATAATATTTAAATTGAAAGGGGCAAAAGCTTCATTAAATACTGAAGGGTTCTTCTCAACCTGATAGAGGGAGTTAAATCCAGAATAAATCAATGGATTCTTCCTGCTGAGACAGAAAGGGAAGGTTGTTGAATGAGTAATTGAGTAATTGATTAAAATTACTGGGTTGGTGGAGTACTCTTCAACAAGAATAATGACTTGATAACAAATTTGGGTAGTAGGTCAAGATCAATCAAGGCTTGTTTGAGCCACTACAGAAGGCCAGAGTAGAAAGGGAGAGTGTAAGTGATGGAAGATGATTCATTTCTGTTGGCAAAAATACTGAGCAAAGCTACTGGTTCAATACTTTATAGGCTTGCAGGCAAGGCTTATAACTACTGTTGGCTAATTCTGGTATATGGTTGACTCTGGGGGCAATCCAAGAGGTAACAGTGGTTTATACAATATCAAATGGGCCTCAGAAGCGCTCACAGAACTGCATGTATGACTTCTGTTTGGCTTTTAACCTTCTCAGGGGTTCACTGGTGTTCCATGAGGCGCCTCATGAGGAATATTAATCATGTGATTGACCTCATGGTGACTTATGGCCCAATTGAGGCATTTTTCAAGCCAGTACCATTGATTTTGACGCTTCCAGGTTCTCTTTAGTGAGCTCTGAGTGCAGCAGTAAATTACCAGAGCAAATGTTAATTTAATTTAGCCAAGATTTAGTTTTATCACTGGAGCTGTTAATTCCTGGTGACAGGAATTCAGGCAGCAGCAACTTAATTAAATCTCAAGTGAGTTAATTTAGCCTATTGGTGAAGCTTCCTGGGGCTTTTAACTCCTCATCTCATCTATATATCAGCAGCAGTAATTATAATAATCACATGTACTTTAGTTTAGCCTCATTGGTGATGCTTCTGGAGCTGCTAACTCTTCATCTGAAGTATGTACTTGTTATAATAATTATTAGAGCACATTTAAGGTATATTACACTCATTGGTGACGCTTCTGAAGGCTGAAAAAACCTTTATTTATGTGTAAGAGTGTAATAAGAATTATTACAATCATATGTAATTATGTTTACACATAATATTGACCCTTTCAAGGGCTGTCAACAGCTAGTGACATGTAAATAACTGCTGTAATAATTGATAAGGGCTAAAGCAGGGTTAGTAATCTTGTTTATAGGTGCTGATAAACTGTATGAATTATTACTTCTGTAATAACAAAGCATTAATAATCATATTATAATAAATATTATAATAAATATTATAATAAATATTATAATATTTATTTATAACAAATAAATTATGGTGTTCAAAACTGCATAAATAAAAAATTACATAAATTCATAAACACCGATTTGGCAGGGAACTGTCAATTAAAGTTTTATGTATTTCGACAGTTCCCTGCCAAATCGGTGTTTATGAATTTATGTAATTTTTTATTTATGCAGTTTTGAACACCATAAATCTAACTAATTCAATCCTTCCGGTGATTACTAGAGTAATTAATAATATACTATATTACAGATAAAGAAGGATGAATATATTTAATTATTACTGTAATTGATAGTATATTAGGATTATAGAATAACTGTTTTAAATTATTATTAAGAATTGTAGCCACTTGGATAATGTCAGGTATCTTGATATTATCTCTGTGGTTGACAATTGTTGAATCAAGAGAGGGGTGGTTTTTGATGATTTGAGGATATTAATGATAAGATCACAAGAGAATTAAATATCACTTCTCAAAAATATTTAGGACCTTGAACACATCCATCCAAAACTTATGGGTAAAATATTTGTCCCACAACACGTGTACACATCTATGAAACATTGTGTGAATTCTGTGAAGCCAGAAATGATTTTAAATGCAATTAAGGGGTCATAATCAATGTTTAAAAATATTTAGGCCCTTGGGCCCAGGGGCACTCATTCAGAAGCTATGTTTACCACTTATTTGGAAAAATAGTACATATTTGGATACCTTCTTCTTCAATTTGGAAAAATAGTACATATTTGGATACCTTCTTCTTCAATTTTGTACATGGAATCAGCCTGAAAAATGGTGGAAAGAGGCCTTGTGACACATCCAAAATGATCCCCATTTTATCTGGTGTTGGGGTTTGTATTACATGATTTTTTTTTGTTATTTTTGGAAACTTGGGAGTTTTGGTGCAATGACTCCTGTGGAGCAGGAAGGATTTGGCACAAGGACTGCCAAAATTGATGTCTGCAATGTTGTGGGTGTTGTCCAACCAAACCTTGGGAGTTGTTCCCCTAAGGCCCTTTATAAAGGAATGTAAAGGTATGCATGTTCTTTTTGAGAACTGACTAGGTGTCAGAATGACCACCAAGACTGCCATGAACAAAGAGAGGAGCAAACCTGAACCATACACAGAAGAAGGAGGGAGAGAGAGATGAGAAAGAGAAGAGAGAATGAAATCAAATGAAAAGATCACACCTGAACAACCTCAACAAGTAAAGAAGAAAAGACAAGAAACCTTTTGAAGCAGAAAGAGATCTACAACTGATGGAGCAAGAAGTTTAACTATGGATTCCACATTAGGTTTCAATCCTATGTATCACCTGCATGTGTGCAACTCTACCCTTGCCCTGCTGCCGCAGGGATTCAGCCTATGAATGGTGAGCTGTGACACCTCAATAATTTAGAGACGATTTCAGAAGTGTTTCTGTTCCCAATTAATACACTGGCAATTCCAGAAACAGTGCTGTCCTGATGTCTGGAAAGAGTGGCCCAAGTCAAAAAAAAAAGCCACTTTATTTGCATGGAAACCACTCCCAGGATTGGTTGGGAACAGCATGATGGAGGGGAAGTATCATCCCATTGCCCTGTTTGTGTGGGGATCAGAAATATGGGCCGGGGTGTAGCCCTCTTCTTCATTCCAATTCTATTCTGTTCTTCCTCTTCATGAGCATGTTCTTTCTCCAATCTGCATAACTTGTTATTGTTTATTGTGCATTCATTGAGGTATGGTCTGCACCCACATTCTGAGGGGTAGTTATGGGAAAATAGTGTCATGATCATCATGTTTCATTCAGAAGACTTCAGGTTCCAATGCTTCTGTATCTGCCCAAAGTGAAGAAGAAATGACAAAGCACACGCCAAAAAAAACCCCCCTTTTTCACTCTGCCAGGGGAGCTTGCACCACCCTTGTCCCAAGACACCTCCAATCACGTGCCTGGCCCTGTCTGGTGAGGCCCACGATGAGTCAGGTGCAATTTCAGGATGCAAGTGCCAACAGTTCACTTTAGAGTTATTTTTTTTTTCCTGTTTTGGATTGTGGTAACCGGCCTTTCATCTTTTGGAGGTGTTAGGTTGGCCAGAGGAGTTTACATTTCCTTGAGATTTGGATTTCCCTTTTTGTAAGAATAGGACCCCCACCTGAGTTGATTTGGTTACTTTCTTCTTAATTTTTTTGTTGTTTTTTTTATTGAGGATCTGCAATGGGCGTGTGCTAGACCGACTCTCGAGCTCCAAGTAGTGCCATCTATTTGACTTGGGACATGTCTCATGTCGTCGCTCTGCAAGCTAGCCAGTTCCGACATGAGAGCAACACAACAATAAACATCTGTTCTCCTCTATAAAAAAATCCATACGTTCTTTTACCTATTCAGGTTCGTCATTACCAAAGACGTTGACACCCACAATCCTCCTGTATTGTGACGCGCAACACACCAGAAAACGGGATCTTAATGGGGCGCAGAATGTCCATAGATGAAAGCTCAAGACGATGAGGAAGGGAAGTAGAAGAGTGACACAAGGGGGCGACGGGAGTGTGGTGGGTGTAAGCGCGAGGTGAGCGAGTCAAGACAGGCAAGACGGCTCAACCGAGCCGTGCAAACAAGACAACACACTAGACCAGCCCAGGGGTGGTAGCCTCCCTCCTGAAAAAAGCACGAGTAGAAAGTGACGAGTCAAGAAGGCTCGGTGGGTGCAGCAGAAGGGAGAGAAAGCAGGGCCAGATGCGCGAGCGAAACAAGCTTGGCCGGCGGCAGGTGTCGCATCTGTTCGGCCGGCGCCCCGCGCACCGGGCCGGCTGAAGAAGAGCAACAGGACGCCGCCGCGATGCCGTGCAACAGATCTTTGACCAACGACGCCCTACAGAACCCCGACCCCCGCCCCAAACAAAAAAAGGTGTTAAAAGAAACCCGCACACAGCGCATGCGGGGGACAAGAGGAAGCCTCCGACAGACCTGTGAGACTCTTTCTTGCGCTCGACGGCGCGCTCCAAGGCCGCAGATTGGACTCGCGCGTTCTGCAGCACAGAGGCGGGGAGGCCGGCCAGATGGGCGACATGGATCCCGTGGCTCTTGGACGCGAGGCCGACGACCATCTTGTACAGAAACACGATCCGACCACTGTCTCCGCCTCCACCACTATCATCATCATCATCATTCTCGGGTGAGTAATCCGTCCGGCCTTCTTCGATCAACTTCATGTGATAGCTCTTCACCGTCCCCGGATACTGCCCAAGAAAAGACGGGCTGGCATGGGTGTCTGATCTCTGCAAACCTGGAACACCATCATCGCAGCGCCTTGCTTACCTTGATTGCAAGCTCATTCAGCTGCGGATAATGGGTGATAAAGATGGTCTGGCGGGAGGAGAAGGAATGAGCGAGTGGGAACAAGCGGAGGAGTTGAGGAAGGACGAACAAAGCAACGGATGCGATCGACAAGCCGATCGAGGACCGCAGTAGCGATCGCGAGGCCGTCATACGTGCTCGTACCGTACCCCAGCTCGTCGATAATGACCAACGAGCGCGCCGTAGCGGCCCTGAGGATTTTGGATGTCTCGTTCATTTCTACCATGAACGCACTCCGACCCTGGCCCAGCTCCTCCGACATCCCCATCCGCGTATAACAGCCATCAAATAGCCCGATCGTCGCCCGTTCCGCGGGCACATAACTCCCCATCTATCATCCATCCCCACCCATTCAAAACTCATCAGCCCCCCCCCCCACGTACACACGAGAAAAGTTAGGACCATAAACTCACTTGGGCCATCAGGACGATGCAGCCGATCATCTTAGCGGTCACGGACTTCCCGCCCATGTTATTACCGGTCAAGATAATTGTGGAGAGGGCGTTACGGTCAAGGGAGCAGTCGTTCGGGACGAGTGGCTTATCGAGGATCTGCTCGACGATAGGATGACGAGCGGCCACGAGATGGATGCAGGGATCGGGGACGATGCGGGGCCTGCAGTACCGATTCTCAGTCGCCACCCTCGCGAGACTCATCAGACAATCCATCACCCCCAGCTGCTGGATCGCCCCCCGCAGCCCATCATACGCCTCCTCCATCGCATGCAGGAAGCCCTCGAAATATCCTCGCGCCGTCCGCCTTATCAGATCCCGATACTTGTCTCGCTCATCTAGTAAACGCTGCGCTTCCGGCGTCCGGAACCGCTGCACAGCTGAGCTGTCCTTTTCTTAGTCCTCACATTCTATCTATCTTCTCGTCCCCTAACAAAACATAACTACTCACCACGCGTGCTACTGAATTTCATCCAATTTTCGGGCACCCGGTCTAAATGTTGGAGACGCACCTCGATCAACATTTCTTCTGAACCAATGGTGATAAATTCCAGTTTAGGATTCTGGAGAATGTTCCGACAGGCTTGCAAATGCTCGGCAAGTTCAGCGTGAATGCAAGAGACACACTGGAGAAAGAGAGAGAGAGAGAGAAGAATTGAGCAATTTGTTATGGGATTGAGGTGGCCAGGAGGACAGACATCTTTGAGGTCGGACAGCTGGGGGTACAGCTCATCAGCATTGACGAACATGTTTTCGTACTCGCCCTTGAGGATAGCCTTAGCATCAAGTTCGGAGCGATATTCGATGGCTTGGTCTCTGACAGCTGCGAAGCCGGCAAAGATGTCCTGCAAGAGGCTCGATCGGAAGGGAGGTTTGCTGGTGCCGACCAACGACACGCTGCCGAACGTCGCCGTCAGCTCCACCATCACCTCGAGAAACTTCAAAAGCTCCTTTTCCGTGCACTTGTGGTTCGACACGTCCAATAAAAGATACATGGCATGCATTAGGGCCACTGTTGACTAGCTATTAGCTACCAAGGGGAAGCCGCGCAGTACCTTCCCATACTGAATCCTGACCAATGATTTCTCTAAATCAGGCAGCCGCATCCCCAACATCCTTCTCATCTTGATCAGCACGGGATGGCTTTGACTGCCAATCAGCTCTTCGATAGCGTCCGCGCGTTCGGTCAACATCCTGGAGAATGGCAAGTCAACCACATGAAAAAACTGCTATGCCTCAGCCACTAACTTGATGTCTACCAACGGTTTACCAATCCACTGTTTCAGCAATCTTTTGCCCATCGGAGTTTTGGTTCGATCCAGCACCCAAAATAAGGAACCTCGCTCAGTGCGATCACTCGAGTTTTCAAAAATCTCTACTAGAATCAGAAGGGTGGAAGGGATTGACTTATTTCAATATCAAATGGATACTAGCCAGAAAGATATGGACTTGAGAGATATATTGCTCACAGTTCTTCAACGTGTTAGCATCAAGGATCATAGAGCTTTGACTCGAGAAGGACTTGAACTGTCTGGACTGACGAAAGATAGACTCGAGTTGATAAGATTTCATGTGGATAATCAAGCCAGCCAACGCGATCCTAATAAGAACATACAAAAATTAAACTAATCAATTGATTTGAAAAAGAAAATCATAAGAAAAACCATACAGGACGCCGTCGGGCAGTTCGACTATGTGATGGAGGAACTCGGGCTCGGTGGAGTCTTCCTGTTGACTTGGAGGGTCCCCCTCTTGGGAGGAGCGACCAAGAGTTCTTGATTTCTGCTTGTTTGGTTGGCAGAAGCTCGAGACCAATTCGTAAGCGGATTTAGGAGTGTAGTCCAGTTCGGTGGACTCAAGACGGGGCCTGACTGGGGACCTAGCGGAGGGACTGGATATACACGAGATTTTTTTTTCCTCGATATGTCATATGGAGTGCAGGACTGGATGGGGAGATGCTTACTCCTTGATTAGCCAGTTGATGAGCTTCTCGCTGGGGCCATCGAGGCCGCTCAAAGGGACGAGAATCTCGATGGGCCTGAAGTAAGTAAGGCGAGTCTCGAGCTTGGAGCGGATGGGGTCGTCGGACCAGACGTCCCAGACGATCTCCCCGTTCTGAGGACAGATAGCAACCATACTGAGTTGAGCCTTCGGATCCTTTTGCGCATGTCGGGATGAGGGGGAGGATGCATGGAGGCTGAGGATCCAGTTCTGAACAAAGGCCGCCTCTGTTTCCGCCGCCGGGAGGGCCCGATTGGGGTCCGTCTCGGTCCAGGTGGAGAGCGAGTAGACGCCGGTGAGATGGCGGGCGAACACGCGACTCTTCTTGCCCTTGCCCGGCTCTGCGTTCCGTAGCGATCGCGTCTCGGATTGAGAGAACAGTCCCACCTTATGGCCGGCCATGATCATTCGACTGAGATGTAGATAGAGACTCGTCTTGGGAAAGAAGGCCGACTCTCGCCCGGGTATTGCCAAATGTCCGATTGAGAGGACTTGAGATGCAAGGACTGCATCAGCTCCAAAGAGCCGAATCTGCTCGTGGGTAAGTCAAAAAAAAACACAGGTCAACAGTTGGCTGGTCAGATGGAGACGAAGGAATATCAACCACCTTGTATCCAACTTCCATGAATATGACCAGGTGGGGATACTGCTTCTTGAATTGGGCCCATTGCTGCTCCAGCTGTGTGAGTTTGTTCTTCCGATCTTGATTCTTTTTAGTTGACCGAGGTCCTCCTCCTCATTATCACTATCATTGTCATCATTGTTGTTGTGGTTGTTGGGTGGGTCTGGACTATGGTGACGTCCTGGATAGTGATGGGACTTGGACTGTTCTGCTCCAGGCTCCCATACGCTTTGGGCTGTTCCCATTTGACAGCAGTAGCAGGTTTGGCAGCGATTTTGGCTCGGAAGTGCGCCGAGGAGGTAGTTTCTTTCTTCTGGTGGGGAGTGACACTACTCGAGTTCCGGAAGTGTGCTAGGCGGGTTTTGGTGGGTAGTCGTTCTTCGTTTGTGTTGGTATATTTGAATAGCTGTGTTGGTAGTTCTTCCTGTTCTTGTTCTTGTTCTTCCTGTTGGTCAGAGTGAGTTTGTTTGAGTTTTTTCGTTGCTGGTTGTTTGTCGAGTGAGAAGAAACGAGAGGGAAGCATTCTCGGTGAAAGTAGTTGAGGAAAGAAAACACACCCCCAACTATTTCAATAGTTTCGCTCGCACCAGCAGTCATCATGGCCTGTCGCTCGATTGGCTACTGGAGACCCAGGGTATACCGGCCAGTCAACATGCTCGACCAGATGGCCACGCAGCGATTCGCGAGAGGAAGAAGTTCCAGGACGGAAGCAGCGGGGAAGCACTCGATGGCGGAGGGAGAGACGTCGATGGCCGAGGATGGACTGCCAGGACAGCCGGACCATCGTCATGCGCACCAGCACCAGAGGCATTCCGACAAGTCATGCGGCAGCTGAGCTTCCCGTCTCCGTCCTGACCGTCCAACTGGAGGACGGCCAGCCACATGGGGCCACCGTCTCATCGCTCAGCTCGGTCGCACTCGAGCCCCATCCGCTCCTCTCCCTCTCCCTCCGTCGGCCCTCCCGTCTCGCCAGCCATCTCCTCCGCCAACCCCGCCAACCCTTCCAGGTCTTCCTCCTCAGCCATCTCCCGAATCCATCCATCTCGCTACCCTCTTCTCCCAGCCCAGGAACCAGATCCCCATCCCCGCTTTCCGCTCCCTCCAGCAAACCGCTTTCGCTTGCTTGCACTGCCACGTCCTCCAATCCATCGACCTCTCCTCTCTGAATCATCTAGCACCTCAGCACCTCTCCATCTCCCGCCCTCCTCCGATACTCTCACAGGAAACACTCTCTTCATTGCCCGCGTCTTGCAATCCACCTCCTCAGCTGAAAACACCCCCAAGAACCTTTAATGTATCACAATCGATCCTACACTACCATCAAGATTCCAGATTAACCCCCCCCCCCTTTCCTCTGAAATAATCCATTTTGAAAACGAATTTCCTGTATTTTTCTTTTTACATAGACCCTCACATAGTAGTAGTATGCACACACACACACTAGAAGCATTGCAAACGTTCTTGAATTTGGGAGATTCTTGTTCACAACTGTATGTAAAGGAAAAAGAATGGAGGGAAAGAAACACAGAGCATGAGGGTTCAAGAACACGAATTGGTGTTGCTGCAGGTGAAGGGAGCGTCAGGCTGAGGTTGAGGCAAGGCGTCCTTGGCAGGCAGGACGGTGCAGCTCAAGAAGCCCTTGATGTCGCAGCGACACCAGCCGCTGGGACTGCCGATAACCTTGCCGCGTTCGTCGGCCGAAGCCACCCTCCCACTCCCACTCACAGTCTCCAGCACCGCGACGATCCGCCCTAGCCTGCAATGTTCGTCTTCAAAAGCGACATCCAAGAAACACACCCGTTGACATCTCATTCCCCTTCAACCTCAGAATCACTGGCGCTTACCCCCGTCATCGGCCCTGAGCTCTCCCCCATCACCACAACCGTCATCTGTAGCATCCCGAGCAGAAGCGAAACCAACCCAACCATCGTCCCGCCGAACATCCCGGAAAAAGTCCTGTGTGTCTTAAAAAAAACCCCCTGCAATGAGTCAGTTGTCTTGTTACATTTTGAAGGGTTTTGACGGAATATAGAGTAAATGAAGGGAAAAGCTGGCCGCAGCCAACGTACAGTTAAGATGAAAAAGACCTTGTTGTTATTACGGGAAGCTGAAGTGTCCCCACTGGATAATAGATGAGGGCTTGGAAGTCTTGGGAGAAAAAAAAATCTGAGGGTTGTCTGGATGATATATTATTGTTTGATTGATATGTGCAAAATGGCGGTAACAGAAGGACTGAAGAAGTATTGACGACTGCAAGACTGGAGTGATGGCTGTGTTATTTATGGGGATATTTACATAAATTATTAACGTACGGACGAGAAGGGCGGAAAGAAAGAATGCCCACTGTCCCACACTGTTCCATCATCCTGATCCACGCAAGGAAGAGAGGGTAGATCCTTGGAGACTGAAGCCGACGACAGCGCACTGGATCCGGGTGGTGAATATACTACCTGCCGAACAACACACCACCTGACTAGTAGTAGGGATGAATCATGGCGCGGGACTGCACGAGAGAGAGCCTTGAAGGCTGTTACACACGATTTGCCGAATTTAGGGAAGGCCGCGTGCGTTTCCCCGCCCAAACTCGCACCCATCCGTCTGCGGTACCAGGCATACGGATGGATTCGTTGCCATCGGTGATGCCCGGCGGGAGGCCTCTCCCTCTTCATGGAAAGTACTCACTTCCCCTCTCACCCTATTACTGACTATTAAGACTGCAGACACTCAATGATCGAAACGGAGCTATGCGGCTCACCACGAACGGCACTCTGGTCTACCGTACCCGACCCGAATATTCGACCATCAATAACGCAAACTCAATCGTCTGCTTCTTCTCTGAGCGACTACTACACATTAAGGGTCTATCACTTTTTGTACATGCATCCTATTTTCTTGTTCATTTCTGTATGCCAGGGTCGGCCTCACGTATTGCACAAATATGACATTGTGGTTCAAAGTCTCGCTGTCAAGCTGAGAGCTATAGAAGAATACAGGACATGATGGTAGCTGTGACGGCAAGCGGAACTGGCAAATGATAGAATGGGAAAACTCAGGAGTCAATGTCTAGTGAATTGCCCTGTGTCCGCGCGGGTAGATAACCCGCGACACTGCAAATGTGGAGTTTGCAGACCGTACAACAGTAACAGACGGGCAGGGGAAAGAGACGTGCTCTAGCCCCTACAACAAAAGAGATGCAGAGAGAGGAAGGAGAAAGAGGGGGTTGGGCGAAAATGATTTAAGGACATTTGTTGGTGGACTCCACGGCGCAGAAGACGGCCACCTTGAAGATGTTGTTCATAGGAGGCTCGGGGCAGGCCATTCCTTCGCGGTGGCATTGGCAATAGCCGTTGGGTGTATCCAACAGCTTTCCGTTCGAGTCCACACGCGCAACCTCGTTTTTCTCATTCATGACCCCGATAACCTTGTGGTTCGCATCGCAGAGGTTCTGTCCAAGAAAAAAAAAATATCAGAGGTGTTGAATCAATACCAGTCCTGCCGGAGATCATCATCATCTCCTGGATCGTTTGTAGACAAGACGGAACGCTGCCGCTTACCCTTCCGGCATAAGTCTTCGCAAGACAAGCTGGCAACAACCCAACGAGTAGGAGGCACAAGCCCAACGAGGAAAGCGAGCGAGCGAGCATCTTGTTGAGTATTCTGACCGTATATGTGATGGAGCTGCAGCAGGAGTGAGGTATATATTGACAGAGCTGTTTTTAACTGGGATTGCAGCCTAGGGGGTCAGACCAACAGGGACGAAGGGGGCGGGTTTTATAGGCGACACGAGAATACACCGCCCGGTGGCCTTGATCTTAACTCCGCCCAGACCTGCTGCCCAGACATCTCACGCACGCCCGCCGCCCGCGTGGCTGAGTCGTACGACAAGATGAGCGCTCGATACATTGGTTACCGCTACGTTAAGTTTTTGCACGTTAAGTAGTAACTACAAGTATCAGCTACCAACAACTCCGTACGGCAATCCGTAGTCTACCGCAATCCGTAGTCAGAAACTACCGACTGGCTTAGCAGCCGGTTGAGAGAGCGCCGAGAGATCATCCAATCCAAGGTTGGACTTGGCAATGCAGCAGCAGAAGGAAATAA
>SMGU01004467.1:0-11672 GCA_004348175.1 Puccinia novopanici
TTGGTTTTGACTCTTCTTTTCTGGTTATGAAAACTTATATATTGAAATGATTGATCTTGGGCTGAAATTGGCCTGGGACTTGAAATGATTTATTATAGAACTCATAACAAGAATAAGAAAGATGCCCAACTCCAATATAAGCAGAAGCAAGCACAAAATGATAGGAAGGCTCTTCAAGAAAATACTGGCCTTGCCAATTAAATCCTCAAAAGGGTAGCAATGGTCCAGTGTTCTGTGTGACCCTTACAGACCACTTGGCCATTCATACCTTTTGAGTGCATGGGTTCAATTCCACCCTTTCCCAAAAATTCAATCGTTAGTTGTGTGTTAGTTGAGTGGTTAGTGTGTGTTAGCTTGTGTAGCGCAGCGTAGCGTAGCCCAATGGTCATCTACGCTACGCTGGCTGTTAGCTGGGATAAAGTTACGCTACAGATTCTTCAAAATTCTGTTAGCGCAAAAAAAGCTACGCTAACTGTTAGTGTAGTGGAAAAAAAATTCAACTAACGCTACAGAAAAAATTTAAAGAAAATTTTCCGCTACGCTAACTGTTAGTGTAGCTGAATACAATTACAACTAACGCTACACAAATTTGGAAGAAAAAAAAAAAAGCGCTACACTAACGGTTATCGGCCATGTAGCGTTGTAGCGTAGCGGCCCACCATTGCGTGTAGACTTGATTGACTGTCATTCCTTGATTGTAGCGCTGAATTGATTTTGAAATGAAGCACTGTTTGTAGTGTGATTTGAAAGAAGCAATAATTCCAGCATCCATAGGTTGAACATGTGCAGTCAGGTTGGGGCTAAAGAACTCTAGTCAAATATTTGAAACACTGTTTTCAGGAACCACCAAGAGTAAGATCTTTTGGTTTTCAGATTTCATTTTATTGTTAAATCGGAGTAACCAATCATGGAAGATCTCAGTTGTCATCCATGCATGTTTGTTGTGGTGATAGTCAAAGCCTAAGAGCATGCGTATCGGTTGAGCTAAAACCGCGCAAGTTTTAACTCGTGGCTATTGCTAGCTAGAGAAGCAAGCCCCGTTCAGTCGCATCGGGTTGCCTTGTGTAGTGTACGTTTGGAGTGCGAGTGGTGTTGAGTGGCGGGTGAATCTCAATGTGGAGTGTGAGCACTGGTTAGCTTTTAGCTAGCCAGTGAGCTAACCATTGCTATATATAGCAATGGTTAGCCGAAAATCTAGCTCCGAGCCAACTAAGCTCGGGTTTAGCTCTCTCCGGTGCGCTTGAATCCCGTGGCTAAAGTCCTTAGCTCACGGAACTAGCCACCAGTACGCATGCTCTAAGGAAGCACCCGACTTCTTGTTGAAGGCTTTGGGTTTTGCCCACTTTCCAATGATGAGCAAAGGAAGCTTTTCAGATCCATCAGAGTTTGAGGTCACTAGCGGGGTTCACGTTGTAAGACTCAAAAGTGCTTGTTAGAACCTTTTGCTGAATTGAGAAAGGTATGGTGGAGTTGCGAGCTCTGCCTTTCTATGCTATCAGAAAACAAGACCACCAAGGTACGCTTGGCAGCTTTTATTAACGTGATAGAGGATGTGTTCAAGATGAGCTGTTTGATTGACAAAAATATGTTAAAGTTGGTGTTATGGAATAGTTTCAGGGTTCAGAGTGATGGTTGAATTCTTCAATGTTGGCCTTTGTGATGTTTGCTGAGAGTGGGGATTGAACCAAGGGCGTTGTTATTTGGCAAGGGTGAGTGAGGATGAAGAATGTAGAGATGGATGGAGATGAAATGTGGTGAGAAAGGGGATGGAAAGGAAGATGGAGAAGATGCTTTGAACAGGAATTGAACTCGGGTCCTTTGGTTGGGTTATAAAATATAAGAAAGACTGGGTGGAGTATATGGCAAAATAGCCTAGTTGGGCAAGGCCACTGTTGAGGAAGTTGTGCTCAGGTGGAATTGAACCAAGGACCTTTTATAAGTGATGATGCTGATATATTATATGTATTGCAGTGAGGTAAGATAGTATATAAATTGTATAAGGTTGATAAGAGTTGATAAGGGTAAGATATCCAGGATACTAAAGGGAGAATGAGTTGTTGACCAGTGCCCAGTGAGTGATGGGATGATGGGATGGTCTCAGGATACAAATGGCAGGCAGAAGGCCTCCTTATATAGTAAAATATGAGGGATTTTAGCTGCACAGCCACAACACAGCCCTAGCACAGCTTAACACAGATTCAGAACAGCCCTACACAGCTTCAGCACAGCCATACACAGCTTTGAGGGAATATTGCTGTACAAATGTCATGCAGTCCTTTGATATGCAAACAGAATGAAAGGAATTCAATATGGAATAAATGGGTCAAGTTGTGGTTTGGAATGTGTGAAAGGAATTCAATATATATATGCATGCAGTTATGCAATACTTGTGATAATGAATAAATAATACCCCAACAATTGACCGTGACTGGTGGAATCCATGTATCTTCTAAACCAGTAAAGTTATGAGGGTGGTTCCAGTGGGTGAATAGGGTTTATTTTGTCCAGAAATTCCATTTTGAGGTTGTTTTTACCATATCTTGAGTGGTTATGTGATAAAGTAGAAATTTTTAATTTTTCCATCCAGAAATACAGGAAAACAGACCACAACGTAGGTGCTTGCTTGCAGTTAAAAAAATTTGCATGAGCAAAATTTTAATCCAGTTGAAATAAGGTTTGGCCGTGAGATTGCTACATTTTAGCAATTTATTTTATGCGAGCAAGCAGACTCAATTTTATGACATGGGCATAAAAAGGCCCTATGTGAACCGGCCTACTGCAATTGTGAGTCGAGTCTTAACTCCTTTCAAACCACTACATTTTTCCTTTGCCAAGCCACAATCCGGAGGCATTCTTCAAGGGGTTTCAAGAAATGAATCATGATAAGTATTGATCCCCTTTAAAAGTGCAGTCAATTTTTGAAGGGGTAACTTACGCATACATTAGACCGGTTTCATCCATGTTCCATATATCCCTGCAATCAAATCCTTCCACCAACTCAGACAGTCTTTTCTTTTCGGTGTGGAACTACTCTGGGGAGAGATAGAGCTTGGAAGGAAATAGACAAGATACACTAGTAATAATGTAAGTTGTGACTAAGGGTGCTGATATAAGAGCTGCCTTCCTATCTAATGCTGAGTTTTGGGAGAGTTGCACTAAGAAAAATAAAGAATATAAAGGGTGTGGCTAATTCTGACAGTTCTTAGTGTAGGGGTTTGTTACTTCTGGCAAGTTTGGGCCACTCAGAAGGAGGTTGAGGAGGAGATGGAGTAAGGTTGGGGGGATGGTTCTGTGAGTAATCTCAAATCTGGGAAATCTGGGGTTCAATGAGTTGCTAATAATCTGGTTAACTACTAATCTGGGTTCTAATCAATGCTAAATAAGCAGTCTGGGTTCTAATCAATAGTACTTGGTAAACAATACTAGTATGGATGATGAATGGTCTCTAAATCTCTGAGGGTACATGCATTCATGAGGTTCTACTACAACAATAGTGAGTCCTTATATATGCCTGAGAGATACACCAAAGCACAGAGTCTCTCTGGCTATGGGTCAATACAAATTATCTGAGCACAGGCTCTCCTGGCTATGAGAAAGAGGGGTAGGAAACATTAACTCCATCTGGGAGAATAATGAGTAAGGATGAGAGAAAGGGGGTGAGAGTAGTCTGACTCCTGAGAGAGTTATTTATCCAAGAAGGGGTGTGGGAATATTGAATCTGTCCTGTCTGAGGATATCCATGGATGATGTCATTTCCAGAAGAGTGTGAGAGGGGGTGTTGCCTATTCTGGAAGCCAAATGAGGGTTGTGGGGTGTGCCAAGAAAATTGGCCAAATCTGGTGTCTGTGCTGAGCCATGGTAATTCTGGGGGTTAAGCCTGGATTCTGGGTCTAAGTCTGTTGATTATTCCTCTAGAGCCTGTTGATCTGTCCTTCTGAAAAGTTGGAAATTGAATATCTTGAGAACCAGTGGGAAATCAATATGCTGTAAGAGGGTGACCTGGGGTAAAATGGGCTTCTGATCCTGATTCTGGGCTGATAACTGGGAAAATCTGAGTCCATTGGGCTTGAAGGCTGAAAATTGAGATCACCACATTGGCTAGGATGGAGTCTTCATTTGCTTGGGCTGCTTCCCCATGCTTCTTGAATGATTGAAGCTGGTGGCAAGCCTTGAAGCTACTCATCCACCCTTGACTCAAGATTAGCCACTTCTCAGAGGGAATCTTTTCCATTGTTGAAAATTCCTGCCATTTGGCTTGTATAACATCCCTGGTTATTGTAAGCATACTTTGAAGCACCTGAGTGACCCATTGGCTGAGCATTTCTTCAATCTGGGGAAACTGAGTAACTCACACTCGTTTAGAAGTTGAGGCTGAAGTCGCTGCTTGTTCACGGATTTGTGATTCATCCTTAAGCCAAGATGAAACAAGTGGCTGCTTGAAGCCAATTTGAGGATATACTTGATCAAAATGGGTCGCAGTTCTTGTTTGGTTTTTTCTGTTTGAGTGATACCAATTCAGCACCTCAATCTTCTGGGCCAGGGTTGCTCTGATTGGTTTTTTGCTGACTTGGGATTGGACTTGAGATTCAAATGCTTCTTGATGGAGAGTTTGGAATTTAGTGCTGGTTTCTTAGTAATAGTGTTTTTTTTTTTAGATAATCTTCTGTCTTACTTGTTGTCCGAGATCAATGGCATTAATATTCTTGATAGTTTCAATGTCAGTGGGTGTAATTTTGATGGACTGGTTATTCAGTGATATTCCTTGAGTCAATCCATGAGAAGATATTCTTCAGTTATATTTCCACCATGATCCAACCAATCCTCCTCAGATTTGGAAAGCTTTCCAGCACTCATTTTCAACATCAAATCCCCTTCTTTTCATTGATCTGTTGTTTGAGAGTATCAAACTTCCTAATTTCAAACATGGGAAATGAATATCATTGATTGAGTGAAGAAAGGAAAGGGATTCAGACTGGTCGGATTTTTGGAGGTTCTAAAAGACAAGATATCACCATTTTGGAAAATGTAGTTGGGGGTCGGAGGTGATTCCATGTTGGAGGTTGAGCAAGAATGTGCACCAAGTTGAAGAGAATGCGAGAGCTGTGGGTGGATATGTAATGGGTGGTTGATGGTTCACAAAGAGTATTGAATCCAGTTTCCCTTCCACCCAGCACCCAGGGCTTTACCCCTAGATGGGATGGAAATTGAACACAGAGATTAAATTTTCTCAGGCCTTTCAAGGTGATTGAAAAGGGGAATTCAACATGAGAAAGATGAAAAATTACTCGCACAGGCCTCTATTTAGCCATGATTTTTAGGATTTTTCTTGAAAAAGGGTATGGGTTAACACATTGCAGAGACTTATGGGTTAAGCTCAATTTTCCCCGCCCACCAAGTTGGTGGACCAATTTTTCTATGGTCTATTGAAGACTATGGCTTAATAGGTATATGGGTTAAAACAGGTTTGACTGTAATTCAATTTTAGGCGAGTTCATCCTTCGATATTGGGCGTACTTTCAACTTGTAGTTCGGTGAAATACAAGCTTCTGTAAACACTCCCTTTGGGGGTTTGGTTGGAAAGCTGGTGTAGAAATGCTGCTTGCCAAGAAGCCACTCAAATATTTAAAAACTCTCAACTATCAAGAGCCTACCAAGGAAAAGGGAAGATCTCATGGCAAGAATGGATTCAAAACAGTTAGCTGAAAATTAAAATTTTCAAATTAATAAACCTCTCTTCATGGATTTAATCATATATGCTGACCAATAAAATTTTTACCATCAGCAAGAATGTGTTTAAAATCAGCAATGCAAATCAGCTGAAAATGAACCCCCCTATTAGTTGCAAGCAGCTGCAAGGCATGGCATTCCAGCAACATGAGAGCACTTCAGACATTTGATATTCTGCTCATGAAGCAGAAATTATCAAGAGAAAATGACTTAAATAACTTGAAAAAAACAAGACAATTTGTGTAAAAATGAACACTCACAATATGAAACAAAAAAGTCAAGCACATACAACAGTTGATTCTTGAAGAAGAGAGCAAGATGTACAAATTCACAGATGCTCCTTGTTCCCTTCAATTTACAAATCAAAAGAATCCATGACAGCAGAGGTTTTGAGGCCTGCAAATATCCAGACAAAAAGAAGAAAAAAAGTCATTCTTAAAATTAAACAAGACAAAAAAGAACTTGTATAGTCAGGAGAATGACTCACCTGAACAATAGATTCCATCCTGGGGGCATATTGGGAGATATGAGATGTGTAGTTGTAGTTTTTGGATGGGTCAACAGCTGTGACTGTGGCACGCCAAGCTTGGCAAAATGGGTCAAGAATGGCGACTCCCCTGATTGGGAGAATCAAGCTCCCTGAGCACATTGCCAAGCCACTTGGACACAAACCCAAGCCCCCTTGGCATAGTGCCAAGCAAGCCTTGCCCAGACGGGCTTGGTACACCATTCTTTAGTCTCATCTCCACATCAACCCTCTCTTGATTCCCTCTGTCTAATTATGTAGTTCTCACCAGGGGAAAGTTCACTTGCATGGAAGGCGCCATAAAGAGTGCGAAGGGACCCTTTATAAAATGCATGACACTTGCTATCCAATTATCTACAATTTTTCCCTTGTTCTTGTTCCCCCCTTTTTTTTTTTTTGCTGGTGAGATTCTGACACTTGCAGTTGATCCTGCATGAAGCCGCTGACAGGGAGACCTGGGCTATGACCTGATTTTTTTGTCCGACGTGCACGTGTCCTTACTGCAACGCCTGCCTTGCTTGTTAATGTGGCTTTCATGCATGTTTCTTTGATTATTTATTTTCCCCTTGTTTCTGACTGTCATGTTTCGTTCACGCCATTGGGGCCTTGTGACCACCCACATGAAGCCACGGACGACAACGCTGTACGTGATACCTGATCGGCTGCAAGTGCGTGGGGGGAATTCATGACGGTGCTGGAAAAAATCTGTGTGTATGGATGAAGTAGTCAAGGAGAAGAAGCCCATTCGGCCTCGATTGTAGGAGTTCATCTCATCTGCCACATGTATCCGCTGAGTGACGTGCGACAGACAGTGGAGTTGAATGGCGAGCGGCCTGGTGAGATGCGATCATATCCCCAAGACATACCTTACAAACACATAAAACTATAACTTCTCTCAATAAATCAGGCACACTATATATAGTGATGATGAAAGGGAAAAAACAGAGATGTAACCGCCAGGGAGAAGAAGCTCCAAAGGGGACGGAACAAAACATAGGAGGCCAAAAAAAGAGGAGGAAAGAAGAGAAATGCAAAGGAGAAGGAGCGGGAGATCATCGATGGATGATGCCGACGAGTTTGTAAGGGAGTGGGAAGGGGGAGTGAGAGTGGACCAAGAGACGAGGAAGGTCGGACGCAAGAGGGTTGGGAGGGTTGGGAGAGGAGGTGGGCAAGGGTGCGATCTTGAGAGTGGCGACGATCCAGTCAAAGACGAAGAGACAGTCAGTGCCCGGCCTAGCGGGCTCCAGGGAATCCACTGGCTTGGATTCCTCGCTCGCTTCGGCTCCCAAGGGCCCTTCAATAGCCGCCCCATCCGGAAGCTCTTCCTCCATTTGGTCATCCACCCCCATCCCTTTTTCCTGACGATCGGCTGCATTTTGGTCGCTCTCTGGTCCTTGCTCCCGGTCCGTCTGTTTCTCACCCGCATTCTCTTTCTCTTGTTCTGCCTTCTTTTCCATCTCTTGATTATCTTCCTCTTGTTTTTCCTCTCCATGTCCAGCTGCATCCTTGCTCTCACTCGCCTCTTCTTTCGTCAATCCTGCAGCATCCACCTCCCCTGCCACCTCTACACAGCCCTCGACTCTGGCAGTAGGGGAAACAGCCAACTGTGGTTCCTCGCGAGCCTTGTCCAGATGAGGGGCGGCAGGAGGAGCAGATGGTGTGGGACGATCGTGCTCGATTTTTTTCTCGACAAGACCAAGAGAGAGTCGTTTTTGGCGTCTGAGGGATTCCAGACAGACCTGTCTGAGCTGATCAGTGATAGACGGGACTAGTTGATTGATGCCCAGTTGTTGACCATTTTTCTCCACTGGAGGCTGTGGGCCAGGTTGTGGATCAGCAGGATCAGTGGTCATGGACTGGTCCTTTTTTCCCGGGGAGGACAAGGTGGACTGTTTGGGGGAAGAGTGGGCATTGACGAGCTCTAATGATTCGATGCGATCGAGACACCCAAGAACGATGTCGCGCTCGACCTCAGCCTCTTCGACGTTGGCTGTGGTTCCGAGTCGGGCGCCCCAGCGCTGAAATAGCTCGTCGAGCACGAGTCTAAGTGGGCCAGGCGAGAGTCCAAACGAATGGACACCGTCGATCAACCATGTAAGGATGTCCACAGCTAGCCCAATGGATCGCTCGACGCGACGATACTTGGCGACGTCCCAAGCCTTCTGGACCCGGACGCCGAGCCGTGCGGGTCTCGACGGTGACGGGGCTGTCTCGCTCAGCTCATGTTCATCACCGGTGCAACTCGCCTCAATAGCCGCGCAGATTGTCATTCGGACAAACTCCTCCACGGAGACCGCCTTCAAGATATGCGGCAGGAGGCTCCAAACTGCGATCGTCGGATCTGGGCCCGGTCGATCCTCCTCTGTGTCGACGGCCATCCGGACCGCGGTACGTAACGCATCCGTCCAGCCAACCGCCTGACCATCGGTCATCTCGGGGTTTCTAAAATCAAACGCGAGGAAGGCTGTCGGAAGGATCATCTCTGAGACCGGCAAGGCGGTCAATCTGCGCTCGATCGCAGGCAGGTCGAGCTGGACGCGTCGATTGAGGTCCGCAGCGGGACCTAGATGGTCCGGCGGGGCACGCGAGAAGCTTAGATCGAACGCGCGTAAGAGTGCCAATGATCGCGCTGAGACCAGATGGAGGGCCGTAGAAGTTATCGAATCAGAGAGAAGAATCGCCTGTAGGATCTCAAGTAGGGCAGTAGGATAAGATGTAGCTGAAATTGGGCTATTGGATGATTTGGAAAAGTGACCGAAAAAAAGACCCATCAATTTGGAGAAAACTGATGCGACAGAAAAAGACAGTTACGCAATCATTGCACATACCCAACCCTGGTCAGCTCGTTCAGCAACCAACCCACGACGCCAGCGGCACAACCACCAATGAGCAGCTTATGTTCGAAGTAGCTGAGCCCATCCCTGAAAGTCTGGAGGTCGATGAGACCGTTGGTGAGAGCATCGAAGGACTGTTTGAGGAGAGTGGCACTGATGGTGAAGAAAATTCGTGGGTCGGTGTTGCTCAGCAAGTCATCTGGGATTCCAGAGGAACCGTACAAGGCTTCGACCCATGATGCTAGTGTCGATACATGCGTCGATGGTAGCGAGCAGAGTGGATACGCCGTCGAGGGGTTTGATAAGTAATGGATCGTAAATCCTTTCGTCGAGCCAAGATGGTATCCTAAATTGGACATCAACTGGTATGACAAGGTTCACGATCAAGAAACTTCTTCTACGTATATATATATATATATATCCATCTAATCTTGAGGATCAAGTTCTTCAAACCACAGCAGGAAACGCGTGACAATTACAAAAAAAAAAACTTACGCCAAATCTACCGACAACTCCTTGGAGCCAGCCCAATAATCCACCGAATTTCTCAAACTCGCTACCACTACTACTCTCATCGTTATCGGAGCTATTGATAACCTGATTGTTATTGTTTCGGATATCGTTCCAGTCATCCAAGAGGTTCCTCAGTGGATCCAAGAGTTTCCTGGGTTCGAGCCATAGGAATATCGTGCAAACACTATCCAGCGAGCTGAGAGCTTTGGTTAGCGAGATACAAGTAGATAGGTCGAAGCTCTTGGTCGCTGTGGTGATAGACTATGATCATTTAAGGAGAGTGGAACAGGTGAGCCTCAGGTGTCTCGGGAAGCATCCAGGGAGGAGGGAAGGCCGATTGACCTCTTGAAGTTTAACGGCTAGTTCACAGATCGGGGTGTGTTTATTGTTCCCAAGAGATTCGATTAACGGTTGTAGGCCCAATTCGACATCGCTGTGATGACCCAAGATAAAGTTGGTTGGAGTCGAGTTAGGATGGGATGCCTGCTCGAGTTTTTCAATTTCTTCAGGGATGATTAACTGATTGGAACAGAGACTGGATAACAGTGCGAACCAAAGACGGTGTCTGGAGGTATGTTCTACTGCTTGTGTTGTTGTTTGGTCGATATCCATGGGGGTATCCCCGGTTATTCCTGTGACTGCTAAATTTTGTTGTTCTTGATGACTGAGTGTGGGTTTCTGTCGGTTGATAATTTTTTTGCTCAAGATTTCGAGGTCGGGAAGTGTTAGTAGTCGTACTACTTGTCCGTTTTTGAATATTTCTGAATTGACTGCTGATCGGATCAGCTCTGCCAGTCGGCCACCAGCCAGGAGGGCTTTCCAAGACATCTTGTCATTTTCAAGATACTGGTCATCTTCGTCCTCATCGTCGTTGGCCAATGTAGCCACGGATTTGGATTGAGGTTGGAATGGACTGGATGGATGGCAGTTACCCAGGTTGACGGCTGCGAGGAGTAGTTCCAAAATGAAGTTTGAATGGGGAGGTTGAGACAGTGCAAATGAGATAATCCTGGAGAGTATTGGTGAGTGTGGTACTTGATCGGAGTGGAGAGCGGATGCTCCGGGGGTGAGGAGAATGTAGGCTATCAGAGAGCTTGCAGTTGTTGTTGTTGTTATTGTGATACATGATGATGATTGCGGTTGATGTGAGTTATTGGAGAGGGCGAGTTGTTTGGCTGCTGAGGGCGAGAGATGGCGCAGGATGGATGGTAGTTCGTATTGGTAAATGGTGGATGATGAGGATGAATGATGGGTTGTGGTGATGATAGATTGGATGACAGTTTCAAGTTGGTTGGATTGGATCAAGTGGTTGGGTGGGTAGGATAGGATGGATTGAGTGATTGATTTCAATAGGATTTCAGCGAGTGTGAGGGCTGGACAGTGATTCCCGTGGAGTTTGTTGATGAGGTCGAGGAGTGATTTGAGGAGTGATATGGATTGAGTTGGATGGGTGATTTTGAGTTTTGGGTTTGAGTTGATGAGTGGTAGTGAGATTGAGTTGATGATGAGATGTGAGTCCCTGGGGAGTAGATCCGGTAATGATTTGATGAGATGGGTTGCAGCATCGGATGGATCGATGATGGTGTTGAGTGCGGCTCTGTAGTAGGTGAGTAGCCTGACGGAGAATGGCTCGGTTGAGATGATGAGTTGGATGAGGGAAGCTGGATGAATGAATAATAACACGTATGAGGTGAGCTGGTGGATTAGCAAATAGTAATATGATGGTACTCAACTGGTGTAATGACTCGGATCGATCAGAGCCGAGTTGATTTTATTGAGCCATTCCAGTGGATCGAGACCCTTTGAGCAGCTGATTCGAGTGATGCTGATGAATCGATCCATCGGTCTTGTAGATGCTTATCGACGCTGCTTGGTTTGCAGGTGGGTGTGTTGGTGGTTTCGTGTGGCTGTTTTCCTGTTGACCAGCCAATATAGCTGAGGTTTAGAGCATCTCCACCAGGGGAGCTAAAGAGCATCTCCACCGGCAGATGCTACATATCTGCATTGCCAACTGCGGCGCAGTATTGAAAAACAGCATTGTTGAAGGGGAAGTTTTTTTATATAAAAATAAT
>SMGU01004470.1:0-12868 GCA_004348175.1 Puccinia novopanici
CATTTTTTTTTTGAGATAGAGAGTGAAAAAATGACATCTAGTTGGCCCTCCTTTGGCATCTATGACAGCTGAAATCCCATTGAGGTGAAATTAAGACTTGTCATTAGGTTTCACTGAAATTTAACACCCAAAAAAAGGATCCTGACAAAATCTTTTGTCTAGGCACTGTGCATGTAATCATCTGCTCACAAGACCTCTGCCATGTGCTTTTGGCATTGTAGCGCAAATGGAACACTACAAAATCAGTGAGGTTACTGAGAAACCATCAGTAACCAATTTTTGCCTGTATTTATATTAGCAAAAGTTGATTTGATGCAGGGATTCTGAAAAAAATCAAGACATACCATGCCTTAGCCCAAGCCTTTACTGTTGCCAACATCAAAGGAATATATTGATTTGGATATTTAGGATCAAGGAGAACCAGGAAGTCCTTCTTTGACTTGAATTTTGGTTGGTTTTCTTGATATTTAATTCTCCATGTAGAGGTTAGTTGTATCTGTCAAGTCAAGTGTTGGATTGCTAGAGCCCTCTTAGTTTCTGAGTCTTGAAGTTGAAGTGTTTTGAATTGCCTCAATGCTAAGAAGATGGTTCTAAAACTCTGTTGCTGAAGCCTCCTGTTTTTAAACATTTCTAGAATTTTCATTGTCAAGTTTCAATCCACAACTAACAACATCCTTTCCCAAGCAAGTTGCTTATTGAATCCAGTGGTTGTACAATGCCAAGTCAGCAATAAGAAAGTTGGCTGGTTTGTTGAACTTGGGTAGGGAAGTTGATCAAAGGAGCCAGACACTCCAATCAATAATAATGTATCCAGGCTGAGTAATAATTTCTTGGATTAAGGGTCCAGCGCCGTGTGAACAGACTGTTACAGCTGCTTTAAAATAATTCCTGAAACTGATTGTAAGAGGTCAATTGAGGATGGAAAATGATTTGGAAAGCTTTGGGAGACAAAATTGATGCCCAAACAGTCTTCTTGGATTTTTGTTTGGAATAGAATATTGTAAAGGTAGTCAAACAGTTGATTTTTTGATGCAACTGTAAGCAAGTCAGCTCTGACTCAAAAAATCCTAACAAGCAAGAAAAAAAATCTAAAATTCTGCAATTGGGTCTTGGTTCTGAGTTTGATTGATGCTGGTATGAGTTGGATCTCTGGGACTTCTTGAGAAAACATCAACTCCGAGAGCGGCCATTGTTGTAGATTTGAAAAAGTGTAGATTTGGCAAGGTCAGTATGCCAATCAAGAATATTTTACAGGTGTACAAAATCAACTTGAGTGATGTAATGAATTTCAATCTTGCAAGTCAGAAACAACCTGGCAAGTTAAAAATCAAGTTTAAATTAAAATATCCCATACTTTTGAGTTTTTTTTTTCTTTTCTTTCCAAGGTTCATTGAAAACATACTATCTTGTTCACCACTACTCTCATGAGGGGAGAAGTCAATATCAACTGGATTTTTTATTTCATTCAAATTTATTGTTTGATGATTGATGTTGCAGGGGAAGGATGGTTTGAATAGTTGAATAGTGGAAAGTGTGTTGGGGTTGTGTGGAACAGGGGGGTTCATTTACTGCTAACTTTACAAAAAATATCCCCATTTTATGCTGCATCAGGAAAATTTATAAAAGTTTTATGCCTGGTGAGCTAATTATTCCAGTTCAATTAGGGTTAATTTAACCCTTATGAAGTTATATGTCAGCAATGTCTCCCAGCCAAATTGGCTGGCGCAAGGCGATGAACCTTAATCAGACCTTGCTGAAAAAGGCCCTAAGTGAATTGGCTTATTAGCTTTGGCTGTAACTTCCAGCCATTTGATTGTGCTGACCAATCAACTTTTCACCATCAGCAAGAATGTGTTTAAAATCAGCAATGCAAATCAGCTGAAAATGAATGTAAAGAATCAAGTGACTTTTTCACTGGTTTTTCAAGGTGGTGTTGACAGGGGCAAGAGGCAGGTAGTTTTGCACAAAGTATAATCAGGTTTTGTGCAAAAGTAGCAGGTGAATTGAACAAGGTTGAATTTTGAGAATTGTTTGAAGAAGGTTACAAAATAAATCCCTTGAGGGAAATAAAATACCAATCAACTACAGATTTGTCTAAGGAGCTATGTAGAAAAAATAACCCCATAACTCATAAAAAACAAAACTTGAACATCTAAATCCATAACACACACAATTGAAAATTTAGAAAAGTGGAGGAGTTTGTCCCGGATGTTGACAATGAACCCTTATATCTGTTGATTATATCTTTGGATACTGTAGGATATGGATGATATGTGGACTAAATTTGAAGTTTGTTTAGCAGATCCGGTGGAAGTGCTTAACCCGTCTTTCGGGGGCTCAGGTTATAGGATGGTGATTTAGCCCCTGCAGCAGATTCCCTCTGGAAAGCCAACCACCAGACATGCAACACTCCTTACCATCACCCGGTAAGCACTCGGAATACCACAACGAGAATAGACTTACTCATGAGCCTGACTGAGCCCGATGCACACACAGCCAAGCGGAAAACACTTGATTCGGCCCAAGATCCATCCCCCTCCCCTCAACCCGTAACAAAACGGCAGAAGGTTACCAATGATGCGGCCCAATCCGACCCTACTGCTTCACTCAGCCTGATCAAACAGTCCAACAAGGTCGTCTGGATCGACATCGGCATCAATCCCGAGGAAACTTATTGGTGGCCGGGTTTGCTGCTTAAGAACAACCTCAAGTATTATGTGGCTTTGATGCCAAGTTCAAACTGCGAACTGTATGTATCCCCCCCCCAAAAAAAATGCTAGAGGGGTAAATAATTGATGCTAAAACTTGGTTTGAATTTATTTGATAGAATAGATACCCTTCCAAAATTACTCGACTCAGTCAAAGCTTTCATGTCCTTCAAAGTGCATTCCACTTTCGACCCAGTCCGACTCAATCCCATCCTCCGGACCAAAGAATTAGCATCAAAATATCCCACCAAAAAAAGCCTAGAGAAAACATATCTGATCGCGCGCGAGAAGCATGTGGTATACTCCTTCCAGGAAGATGACGACCTGCCCGATCTTTCTGCGTGTATGATCCCTCTCTCCCAGGAATCTAGGGCAGCCCTTGCCAACGTGGTTTCCTTTGAGGAAAAGTATCGCCGACCGAGTCCTGAGAGGGACGAACTATATGATATCCTCAACCAACCCGACCACGAGCTCGAAATCCCCGGCGAAACCATACTCTGCCGAGCAGGCACCAACAACAGAGAGTTCTGGCCCGCTCGTGTCATCAGCTATGTAGGACTTAAATCCAGCCAAAGACGAGGGCTCAGCAAATCAGCGAGTACTAAGACGGATAAAATTTATCGGGTCCAATTCTGTGATGGCCGTTCTGCCGACACCCCGAGATCTTCCTTCTGGACTACTGATCAAGAAGAATTTTACCAAGTCAAAGTAAATATTCATTTATTTTGAATCTTTTGCATTATGCTCTCCTATTGCTTTCTTCAGCTTGGACTCAATTCCTCAGCCTTCCTTTTTTTCTAAAAAAAAAAAAATAAAAACAGATAGGAAAGATTAAAACCCCGGAAATAAAATTGGACGACATGATTCCAGAGATTGAAAAGCAATTGCGCCATCTGGACCTCATCATCAGCGGAAAATCGAGCGATCCCAATTCAGTCTCCAATCACGAAAATTTCTTGACATCACTTGAAAATCGGGAGGCGATTCCGAATGATGTCAAGTATGGTAGATACAGCGAAAAACTTCTCCGTGAAATTGCCGATTTTCTGAAAGTTAGATATCTCGCCAATCAAGCGGTCAGTCGCCAGATCCTTTTTTTTGTCTCTCTTTCCTAAACTATTGAAAAGCTGACGGAAGCATTTATTTTACAACTTATAATAACCCTGCTTGGGATTTTGTGCAGGAAACTGAGGAGCAAGCACAAATAAGAGTGGATCCGAGGTTCGAAAACTTAACACAGACGGAGAAAAGCCAATACATCTTGAAAATTCTTGTACCGGAGCTAATATGGCTGATCACGGTAGACCGATATCTGGAGGATTGGCGGGAGAGGTTGGTTCGCGAATCAGGGTTGAGCTGGGAGCAGTTGGAGAAGGATTCGTCCAAGAAATCCCTGGTAAAAAAGGTATTGAAGGATGCCAAGAAGCTGGCAGCTCTGAATATTGAGGACGGGGACCTGTTTGACAAGGTTAAAAGCTTACGAGGCGGATGGGACATACCCTCGCCGTTTTGAAGCTGAAGCCAACGCCAAAGCGGCTGCTGCTGCTGAACAATCTCTTTCCGTTCTCAATGCTCTGCCCACCAATTGTCTTTGTTGCAACATTTCGTCCTCAAACCTTTTCCCTGTCAAATGTAAGAAGCATCCGTCCTCTATCACCACTAAGATCGTCAAACTTCTAGTTCAAGTGGGAAGGAATGGGACGATCCCTCTTCTGTATATCGCATCAATCGATCTCTCCCTCCAATGTCTGGATTAGAAAGAAAAATATTCAAGATGAATGATCTGCAATTTATACTATCTGGTTCACACTCTTCTGATAATTAACCTCAGTCGTATTGTGGCCTGAAAGTCGATTCATCGACTCCGACTCTAGATAGCCGCCTACAAAGCAAATTTTCATCTCTTCTCAACAGTGCCCTGTCTTTGGCAGCAAGCTTGCAGGAAACTGCCTCTGTCAATGTACCTCCATCACCACCCAATGTCACACGCAGCACCATCCCAAACATTCATTGGACTCCCTCTATGAGCTCGTCCTCCCGGCTTACCTGAACACCTCATACCCCCAACTCCTCTGGACCGACGGCTGCATTCGAGTCGTCATCTAAGGACAAACCCACCATTCTCCAAAGGCGTCTTGGACTTGACAAGAAGAAGATTGAGCCCCAGATAGCCGACCAAGGCAATGCAGGGTAAGATCGACAAGAAGACATAGAAGCTTCTCCATGAGACCGTCAGAGGCGGATTGAACGCGAGGATCGCATGGAAGAACCTTCAGGCTCAACGGTTCGAACGCCAGTATCAGCGCGACGAACGTGAGCAAGAGAAAGATTCACGATAACGCGAGCGTCATGAAAGAAGAGAAATAGTCATGCAATTGATTCAAAAGAGGAAAAGCAAAGCTCTGCAACTGCGCCAGCTCATTCAATGCAATTATATCCTCCTAAGCTTTGTAACACCTATCATCACCCCTGTCATCCTAACCACATTTTCTATTCAGAGAGAAGGAGAATCTGTGGTGACCCCATAATACAGCCACCACCGGGGTTTTCTTTTTCTAGCACTTCCCCCTGCAAGTGCCTTCACAGCACTATTTTTATGGGGCTTCCAGGATGATGGAGCTCCAAAAAAAGTACCCTTTCTTGAGGACAATTCTTTGGGTCATACCCCAGCATAGCTTTCATGAGGTCTGGTACAGCACCCACAGGGGAAAGAAGATTCATGAGTGCCAAACATTTTGATTTAATCACTGCACATGGCACAGAAGGTGCACTCAAGCTATCTCCAAGACTGAACTGCAGATCTAATTCCAGTTTTGATCAGACATGCTACCATTTTGGTATGGCATCCTTCTGATCCAGTCTTTTCCACACTTCTCTTCTCTGTGTTATCCAAAAGCGACGAGAGTTGCTGTATATTGATAAGAAAAGATAAAGTAATTTTTATGGCATAGCACAGAGGGGCTGCGGAAGAAAGCATGTAAGGCCACAATGATTCAAGTATCTAAAAATGGCTCGATGATATTGAGAAATCGTAAAGGCTGATCCACCATAGGCAAATGTCCGGCCCCAGGAACACTAGCAAATTGAACAGGTTTGCCACTCTGATTTAATCTTTTAGAAAGGTCTTCCAGAACTTTAGGTAACACGCCATCTCTTTCACCCGCGATCAATAGCATCTTCCTTTGGTCGTCACAGGGAATTCGACCTTCATCAACCTGATAATCGCACAATGCAGCCGCACCTGCTTTGAAGCCCTCTATACTAGTCTCCTCTATCATCCTATGGACGCAAGCTGAGACTTGGTTATTGGGTTGATTCAGGTGTGATTCAACGGGAAACCACCTGGAAACTGTCGCCTCGGATAATTTTTTCAAGCCATCCTCTGAGCCCTCTGCCAATTTGATTCGTGACTCCCAAGCACCTCGAGCTCCAGCCGGCGAAGAAGGCTGCGTATCACAAGCAACGTAGCACTTGAAAAGATCGGGATGGCGGGTAGACAATTCTAGCGTAGTCGCTCCACCTTGTGATACTCCTACCAAGCCGTGTAACGGTATTTGCAAACCCAGCTGCTCCATTACGTTGCGGACATCATCAGCTAGCTGGCTGAGTGTGCAATCAGCCTTTGGGACGCCCGACTTCGAAAGAAGAAAAGAAACAAGCCTCAAGTAAAGTGAGTAACCTGCAATTTGTAATCGGTGAGCTGGATGAAAGCCGATTATGCGTATGACTCAACTTGACCATGTCCACGTTGATCGAAACAAACCAAGTTATATTTTGTCGCTAAGCTCGGAAGAATCCAGTTCCACATCCTCATATTAGTGAGTAATGAATTGCAGAACATAAGCGTAGGTCGAGATCCCATTAGCTGATATCGAACATTCAGTTGAGTGCCGTCACTCATGGCCATCTTCTCAAATCGAGTTTCCAAACCAGGTAAATCGACGGAATGATCCCGATCATCCCCAATTTCCAGTCCAACGAGCATCCGGGAAACCATATTGTATCCCGATACCGTCGCGGTCGCATCTAACATCATTTTTTCGACTTGATCCTGCTCATTGCTCAGACGTTCGAATTCGTTCTTCAATTTGTTAAACGTCAGATCCCTGACTTGAATCGCACTGGTCAAACTGTCCGTGAATGCCAGTCCGGCTAAGTGCAGATCTGATAATTTGGTGTGAGAATCATCAAGCGTATTGGTGAGCGGTTTGATCGTATCACGAATACGCATCAGTTGTGGGGTTGTCAGACCGGCGGCTCGTCCCACTTTTTCGTGCTGGATCCATTCATAAGGGGCCGAATTGAGTGCGGCAACCCTAAGAATCTGCGACAAGAGTATGAGTTCATGTTGTCCAAACCATGACCAGAGTGATATGATAATGGGTATTACCAAAAGTTCTCTGAAATCGCCTGGTAAACTACTATGGGAGCGAATAGCACCGAGGAGACTATTCCAACCACTCTTAACGGTTATGTTTTGTTCCAAGGCACCGAAGTGGAAGAGAGCAGCTTATAAGGGAAACTGGCACGAGACACATTCTGGGACAAGACACTTAGCGATTCTGATCGAACTCACAGCTATGAGGGGATTGTGGAGCAAAATAGCTGGAAGATCAAAGAAAATGGGTAGTCAGATGGGTGTCCTATGCATGATCAGGAAGTAGACGACTGACAATCGAGAGCAATCAAGTCGCGAGGATAACGACGTTGTCGAATCTGGTCAGCAATTTCAGACTCTCCCGGTTTGGGGGAGCAAAGCGACAGTCGCGGCATGCTCTGATCAGGCAAGACGATTGATTCTGATTCTGAGGAGATCAGGGGAGGGAATCGTTGCTTTAGTCTGTCCGGCTGGCAACAATGTCGTCCCCTCAAAATAAATACCCTTGCGCCAACCCCATGACGTCACAAAACCAGCCGCAAAATATACTTTCCTCCGATGAACACCCGCAAGAAAAATGGTAAATTGGGTCAGCATGTCTGTAAGAGCATCTCTAGTGGACTCGCTAAACCGGGGCCCGCGACCCCAATTTAGCGAGTCGGGCTCAAAATCTGGGTCCAACGGACCCGCTACTGGACCCGCCAAACCCATCCAGGGTCACCCAGACTCGCCACATCTGGAGGCTGGTGGCGAGTCTGGTTCCAACCCGTCAGATTCTTTTTGCGTCACACATACGTCTCCACCTCGCCGACCCGACCAGAAAATCCATCCCCCCAACTACAGATATACGCGTATATCTTCCTTTGATTTCTTCTCTTTTCTTGATATCTATCCATCTGCCCTCTCAACATGGCACCTGTCGATCCAATGCTGGCGGCTCTTCAAATCGACATTTTTCATACTCCCACTACTCCCACTGGCGCGACAGAAACTGGCAATGTCGACAACAATACGCCAGTTCCTCAAAAGTCAATCCAAGCAGAAACTCCGAAGCCAAAGAAGAAAGACAACCTACCAAAACAACAAGAAGAAGAAAAATCGGACGGCGATGAGGAGGACGAAAAATCAAGCAAGCCCAAATCATCCAAACCCCCAAACTGGCGAGTTGAAGAGGATCAAGCTCTATGTACGAGCTGGCTGAACACTACCAAGGATCCAATTGTGGGGACCGACCAGACCAAGGCGACGTTTTGGGAAAGAATTCACAAGCTCTTTGTCGAGGTCCTCATGGAGACAACCGAGAAGATCAACAAGAAAAAGGGCTTCAAGCCCTTCCCGACGCAATTAAGGAGTGCTTTGGAGAATCGGTGGTATCATATCCAACACCAAGTGAGCAAGTACTGTGGATACTATGCTCAGGTTGAACAACAAATGTGCAGTGGGGCAAATAATGATGATGTAGTAAGTCATCATCCATATACTTATAGAATTAACAGATAACAGCAATATTAATTTTTTTGGTTTAGATGGTAGAGGCCAAGGTTCTATTTAAAACAGACACCGGGAAAAACTTCACCTTGGACCATTGCTGGGGCATCCTGCATCTGGCACCGAAATGGACCAAGCAGCTTGATGAGGTTTCTGGCTGTGGAAAATCCAATTCGAAGCCTGCGTCATCGGCGACCACCATCAATGCCTCAACAACCCCGGCCAGTGATCCTCTCAGTAGCAGCATGTTGCCATCCGATGCCAGTGATGTACTGTCCCGACCTGAAGGGCAAAAAACAGCCAAAAAAAGAAAAAACGACGATATAGACATCAGTGAGCTAATTAAAGGCCAGAAGGAGTTGCTTGAGATTTCACGTCAGAAGCATAAGTCTTTTGAGTCTTTTGCTGATGACATGGTGATGAGCAAGGACCTCTCTGGGATGGATGACGAGACCCTGGAGTATTTCAGGGCCAAAAGACGTAAAACAATTGACCGAATGAAAAACAAATCTTAATGTCGAGATCGATTGGATTTCAAATTGGCCAAAACCAACCCAGTCTCCTTCTTTCCTTTTTTTTTGCCTTTTTTTCATGCTCGCTCTCACAGTGCTTTGCTATCAAATGAAAAACAAAACAATCTCTAACTTTATCTCTGTTGTCTACTCTCATGAAATACACGATGATTGTTATTTTTTGCTCTCATGAAACACACAATGATAGTCTTGAAAATATCATAGCTTCATTTCAAAAGAAATCAATAAGAACCTAACCATTAAAGATAATGTGTGCAAATAAAAAGGAAACAAGGTGAAAAACACACAAGAAAAGAAATTGATGAGATTCATGACTCTTCATGATCTGAACTAAAGCTACTAATGTCTTGATTGGTGCCGCATTTGTTCCAAAGATGGTCGATGAGGTCTTCTTTCAGCATTTGATGCTGGGATTGGTTGTGCACTGCCTGGTATCAAAGTATAAACAATTGTAGATCCTCGCTGCTGGAGGGGGTTGCAGGTGATGTTGAGTTGCTTCCAGTGTGATAGTTGAAAGAGTTTTCCAGGCCGGAATCTCGTTCATCTTCTATTATCATATTGTGTAGTATGACCGATGCCATCATGATGTCCCAAAGAACATCATGGGCCCACAGTCGGCCGGGATTATTGACTATCGCAAATCGTGATTGAAGGACTCCAAATGCCCGCTCGACGTCCTTCCTGAAGGCTTCCTGGCATTTTGCAAAATGCTGGAAAAAAAAATCAGCTTGTGGTTGTAATTCTTAATCGATGAAGACAAATGAATCAAGTGCCATACCTTTTTTTTTTCTCCCACTGGATTTGAGATCGTCTGAATCAGAGTAGCCCAGGGAGGATAGATCCCATCCAACAAGTAATAACCCATATTATATTGGGTGCCATTAACGGTGAAATTGACATCTGGCCCATTTCCATCTTGAATATCTTGAAAAAGAGGAGATTGATCGAGCACATTAATGTCATTGAGTGATCCTGGAAGGCCGAAGTACGCGTGCCATATCCAGAGATCATAAGATGCGACCGCCTCCAGAATTAATGTTGGTTCCTTCTCCTTCCCAGTATACTGCCCGTGATGTGCAATTGGGCAATTTTTCCAGCTCCAATGCATACAATCGAGCGATCCCATCATCCCGGGGAAACCTCGATCCTCGGCCACTTCCAAAAGTCGATGGGTATCTGCTTCATTTGGCCTGCGCAGATATTCCTCTTGATATATTGACACTATGGCTTGGCAGAATCTCTTGAGACACTCAAGAGAGGTGCTCTCACCTGGAAACAATCAAACCCAAAACAAGTCAGCCTGAAGTATGTATGGTGGATGGAAACTTGACCCACTCATCCGTGTATATTCATCAATCGAGTCTGCACTTCCTCCGTAGGCCATCATCCTTAGCGCGCCAGTTAATTTTTGGTGAGGGGAGAAACCCAATTGTCCAGTGGCGTCACGTTTTTGCACAAAGTATTTGTCAAAATTGACCACGTCCTGAAGGATTTTCTCGAACAGCTCCATGCGCATCCTAAACCGCCTGTGAAACATGAACGCTGGGTAGACAGGACTTTGGCGGAAATAGTTGTTGAAGAGCTGAAAATCGCCTTGAAGACGGTTGCAATTGATTGTGATCCGTCCCATGGTAGATCCGCCCCATTTCTTCTTACCGCGGAGGAAATGTATCAGGTACGCGTTGATTTGTATCGCCATGATCAGATCGTTGTCGTCGTCCATATAACTGATGATGAACTTTTCCATTTCGTGGGGTGGGTATTGATGGAAGGAAAGAAGGAAGGTGTCGAAATGATAAAAAACCTACTCCAGACCATCTGACGGTGTGGTCTGGTCTGTCCGACGGAATCTTTTGTCGAGAACAGTAGCGGGTCGCTCTGAATAGCGAGGCCACTACAGAGCCTAGTGTAACAGGCCTGTGACATGTGATCCCGGCCCGCTATCAAGGGGCGGATCCATGGACGAGCCACTAGAGATGCTCTAAGCTGATCAGAGCATCTCCAATGGAGCTGCCATCGCGCGACCTGAGACCAAATTTGGCAGCCCGCTGCTTGTTTTTGAGGTCCAGCGGAGCTGCCACCCGAGCCGCCAAACATCCACAGTGTCGCTCAGAGCTGCCAAACGCTGCTACATGTAGAGGCTTTCCATGCTACCCTTCCACCCCCATCTACGTCGCCATCTCGTCACAAAACCCCCTTGCTTCGCATATTTCACGAGTCATTTTTTTTCATCATATCATCCCCATTCCGCCATTCCCACCCACCCAAACACTCTTGCCATGGCTTCTTCCAACTCCGACCACGTTGAGATTGCTCTGGATCCTGCCCTCCACTCGATTGTCACTGATTCAACACCGAAGCCAAAAAAAACAACCAACGAATCGAAGAAAAACAAGTCGCAAAAGAATGAATCCCAGAAAAATATGACTCCAACCACCGCAAAACCAGAAATCAGAAATAAAGAGAATGCTCTGGACGCAGACGCCGCCAGCGGTAGGAAGAAGAATCCCAATTGGTTGATAGAAGAGGACAAGCAACTATGTGTTGCGTGGTTGAACACAAGTCGCAATTGTATCGTAGGCACAGCTCAAGGGAAGACCAGCTTTTGGGATCGAATACACGCATTCTATATGGATTTAATCAAGGAACTAAACTGTCAACCACAGAGGTAATATCAACATACCTGACATTCCATATCAACATACCTGATATTCCCCAAGTAGTTTCAAAGCTGTTACATCAATCATAATTACATAATTCACCTTAATAAATTATTTAATAAGTTGTTATAGCATTAGAATCAACATGATACAACATGTACTACATTTTATTCTGATGAATATAGAAGAAATAACACTGTAATGAGTATTTAACTGTCATTTACAGAGCAATAACCTTATCTAAACCTTATTTGAAATTCTCATATTGTTTATGAATAGCTTTGTTAAGTTTTGCCCAGTTTTGTCTGGCCCTCAAAGGTTTTGTCTGATTTTGCCAGGTTTTATTTTGTTACCACATATTTTGTCTATTTATTTTATTCTTTATTTCTATTATTATATTTTACCTGAAAATATAACATAAAGATAACTTAACATACAAAATATGCGTCACAAGTATGCTTATTTACATTTAGAATTGCTATAACTTATTTATTGAAAGTATAACAACTCCTTGGATCAGTACCTTATACTGATGCGCCACCAGGAAGGAGATAACAAGTGTTTATCAACCTTAACACCATCCAATGATGAGCAGCAACTCAAAGTTAATTAACATCCATGATCTGAGCGCTTCCAGGAAGGAGATAACAAGGATTATCAACCTTAAACACATCCTTGATGTGACCTTTAAATTAAATCTAAAGACCATCATGGATCTGCTTATTCTAACCTTGCACTGCTCCATTGGATCAACCATTGATGATCATGATCCCTGAGCACATCAGAGTCATTCCAGTGCATCCCATGAGCGCTTCAGAGGCACCTTTGAGAATATTTAAGCACCTGCTTCCTCTGGTATTGTCCCCCAGTCAATCAGGTCAACCAGAAAGTGCATTCAGCCCCAGATATTAGTATAACTCTCCACCAGACAGTTTATCAATTATCCCCACAGCTTTGTATAGTGTTCTTGCCATTGGACTTCGAATCCATCATCATCCACACTGCCAATTGTCTGTTCTGAATACTTCTGTAGTGACTGCCACAAGTCTTGAGGCTCAACTGGAAACCAGATTCACCAAGTTGTTAGACCTCCCCTTGTGG
>SMGU01004472.1:0-11873 GCA_004348175.1 Puccinia novopanici
CTTGGCTAATTTCAGGCTAGATTTGGGCATGTGCCCAGACTAGCTTGAAATACCATACTGACATGGTGCTGGTTTGGAAAAGGCTTTGCAAACTTGAAGCTTGATAAACTTTTTTTGAAATACTGAAACCACTATTATACACCTAATTCTGTTAATAATAAGACTAAAACTATCTCTGATCTGTTTCTTATAAATAATGTGGTTAATCTAACACTACCACTCAATATTCAAGGAACAATTCTTAATGATAAATCTGCTACTAACCACATAAAAACCCATTAATAGTTCTAAAACAGGCTAAAACACCTTCATAATACCAACACTCCAGGTATCTTCTGGTATCTCAGAAGAGAATATGTTGAATTGATTGGGAAAAAATCTGTATTTGGCGGGGGAAGTAGCTCCTTTTATATTGAATACTGAGGGATTCTTGCTTCAGTGGAGCCCCTGGGGGATTTTTCCTGCAGGGGAACTATGATTCCACCTGAATCATGTGTCTTAATTTTTCTGAATCACACCTATCTTCTAGTTAGTGTTTTGAAAATATTTGATTGTCATTGACATATAGTATCTCATTTCTTTTTCTGGTATTTATATAGGGGATTAGAAATTAAAATGATGACATAATTATAATCTGGTAGAGATTTTCAACAGTGGAAGATGGAATAGATAAAAGGATTTTTAAGTATGTTCTCAGATAAGATTATTTGAGGAATTTTTAGGGGAATGAAAAATCTGAATTGAAGAAAATTCAGGAAACTGAACCTCTTGACACTTCAAATAGTTATCCTGAAAAAAAAGTGGTTCTGAGTTTATCGGCTTTCTGGAGGTAAATATCATAAAAAAAGTATAGAATTGAGATTGAGCCCCTCTAAAGGAATCAATCAGGACGAGGGGGAAGTCTTCCAGTATATGCTTTCTTTGGATAGCAAATTTGGTCAGAAGGGTGCTGTACGGGGGAACCCATCCAAAGATGCCATCTAGTTAACTCCCTGTGATGGCACCTTGTAATGCACCATACCAGTCTACTAGGGTTAATAAAGCAGGCTTCAATTGAAATTGATAGAATTCATTTGTTCACTTTTGTGCAGTCTCTTGATGGTATTTGTTTTTTTTTCTGGGAATTCCGTCTAGTGTTTTACAACCTGGTGGAGGAGGTTCACCACCAATTCCGTTGCTTCACGGAAGCTGATACAGGCAGAGATGGATACTCAACTTGCGGCCCGTTCATCCCGCTTAGATGAGTGCAAGATTTCTCCTAACAAATCAAGCTTGATGACGAGCTTTCAACTCGATGGTGGATTGGCGTCAATGATATCTGGAATCATAGAGTTTGGCTTTGGGAAACCTGATTTGATTGTCACTAAGAAAAATTTGGTTCATTGCTCTGTGACAGCCATAAACAGAAACAGACCATCTGATTTGGATTACGAAAAAAAAGGAAATCATGAGCTAATCAAATGCAACAACAGGTGAATAAAGCTACAGTCGGTCCCTTGTTGGCACATTTGAGCTGGGAGCAAGGAAAGAAGATAATATTTAAAACAAGCTCGGAAGTTTGCAATGGAGACTTCCGATGCCTACAATAACAGTGAGGCAAGTTAGATTGGGTTGACAAGGAAAAGCGAGTGAATCAAGCAATGAAGGCCGTTGAGCTAGTGGAGGACGGAATAAAAGGAACAAAAACGTACCACGTGAGGCAAATTGCAGACCTGATCCAAGGATGTCCTTGGCCGCTTCCATGTTTTTACAGGATGATAAGTGTGGCTAGAAGAAAGAAACAGTGTGAGTCGCTTGAGATGGTTGGTTCAACACATGTAGAGGAAGTCGCTTACCCGTTACATATATATATGATGGTTATGACAATGAAGTAAGTGATAAAGGAATCGAGTAGATATGGAAAAAAGGTAGTGTATTCTATTTGAGAGAGATAGCATAGTATGATAAAAGAAGGGAGGTGGGTGCGCTGATGGCCGACGAGTTGTAAGTTGGAATCTAGTTATATCAGAAGCTTACGATAATTCAAGTTGATGGGCCAGGGGGAGGGATCCAGGCACTCGGCTGGATGCGGTGGTCCATGAGTTCTTCCTTGTCAACACAGGCCATTAGCACGATGCCACCTTTGGTGAAGCGGTAGGAGTGGGTAGCAGAGGCGGTAAGGGAGGGTCGTCGGGGGGCGATTCTGAGGTTGAGGAGGGAGCGGTATTTAGGGGTGCAATTTTTGTCTCCAAATGGCACGACCTTGAAGGTCTTCTTGCCAGGGGTAACGAGAGGAGAGGAGGCTGGGGGAGTATGGGGAGGTGCCATGGTTGGCTTTCCCCGAGGGGAGGAGAGCAGGGGGGGAGAAAGTAGAAACTGTGGTGGATGAGAGTTGGTTGGGGGAGGGGGGGTTTGGCGCGACAAACCCGAGTCGGAGGTGCTCTTTTATAATTGCTGGCCTGCTGAGCGCTCAAGGCAGCATCGCAGCGTCGCGGTCAGAGTCCGAGGTGCTCTTTTATAATGGCTGGCGCGCTTAAGGCAGCGTCGCGGTTGGCGTTCCTCAAAGGGGCGTCATGGAACAAAGGGGAGAACTCACTGCCCGCGGCGGAGCAAGTTACCACCGCGTCAGTACCGCATAGTTGCCGCTCGTGCCTTGGTAATTATTTTGAATTGACCACCAACGGCTGAGGGGACAAATGAGTATCCATCCAAACAAACCCATGAGTGTTACTTCTGTATAATGTGATCACTTGACCAGCCGGCGCAGCGCAGAGCCGCTAAGCAGGGTGATCTCGTCAACCAGCAAAGTATAGCTGGAGTAAGTTGTGACTGTAATTTTGCGTACCATTGCGTCCTCATACTGTTTCCCATTTTTGGGGGTTTGATTAAATCACCAGCTGAAGAATTTCCGCAGATTGGAACAAATGGACAGATAACGAGTCAGATAACTTGCACCTGTGCAGCATGAATTCATTGGAAACAGTCGCATCATAAGACAGGAGGCGAATGTTGGGTGTGGGTAGAGGAGGACAATCAGAAAATAGGTTACTTCTTCCGAGTCATGACCTATCTATCCTTTCATTGCTTCTTACACATCAGCCTCAAGTAGCTAATATACAATCGAACAGATCACACGAAGGGATTGAATCGACTGTGGAATGAAGAACAATAGGAATACAAAAATATCCGCCCAATTCCCCACCAGAAGTAACATATAGTAAGCGTAAATTTCTTGGACCAGGCTTGCTGGAACACGTGACTTATTCAAGTTCAGTTGATTATAGTCGTGTAATCAGAGAAACGGTGAATTGATTGAGTATTGTGCTCTGGCATGCAACTATAGGCTCCGCACAGTATTTTTGTCAAGAGGAAATCAGTTTGCGAGCAGAGAAAAACAGCTAGCACCGTGGCAGAACTTGATGTAAAGACATTGTTCACTGATGAAGTGGGCGGCATTTTGAGCTTGTTAACCCGACTCGCTCTAGAGTAAAACTCAAGACATTTTGACACGAAAATGGAGACCGGATGAGCAGGATTCGTTAGGGATGAACTTGCTCGGGTCGTCTCATCTGAACGTCTGCTCCTCAAGATGGGATCTTGATCGATGGCGCCGCGTGATTGCCACACACATTGAGCGAATAAGCGTCAGCTGATGTGGATCCTCCTTCCTGCCAGAAGAACGCGTAGTCCACGGCAGCTTCCTCTAGTACTTGCCGTTGGCACATACACGGCCTCATGAACAGCATGCTGTGGTTGCAGGACGAGACGGTTCTGGGATATGGCCCCCATCAAGGTCGCTTACGACCAGCGCGCCGTATCCGGGAGAAGCAAGCCGTAATGAGGCGACTGGAGAACATTTTCCTACGGGACAAAGCCAGGAGGGAAGAATGAGCGAGACGGGGGTTCCCCGCAACAATCCTCGGGCGCATATTGACATCCACAATGAATATGTAAATGTTTTTCCGCGGCCCATGAAATTCTGCATGAGTCATTGCCCCTGGGTTTGCCACAACGTCTTTGCCCCGTCGAGAAGATGTCCGCTGGCCATGTTGCCCAATCTCTGTGCTGAATGATGATCATACTGCAATGATAATTTTCAGCAAATTTTCTAGATTGTGTTAATGTCTTCTCGATCAAGATCTGCTTTGTGGCTGGCACTACTCAAGCTCAAACAGACATTCCATCTGCGTATGAGAACAAGTCATGACCATTTTGATCACAGCTTGTTCTTAATCATACAGTTTTCCTGTTCCTTTTGACCAATTTCCTATTTGTTGACTCTATGCAATCAATAATCCACAACTTCATATCTCTTTCACTCCTCTTCCAATCCCATTGACCATGTGTCAAGTATCCTCTTGACAGTTTACATATTTTCAATGCTGGTTGGGGCACTCACCCAATCTCAGCTGGTTATGATAGCCAACAATGCGTGCACTGTGTTAAATTTTCTAATTGCTCATGCAATGTGGCTAGCATTAGCAATCTGTACAAAGAAGCAATTACTTGTCTTGAAAAAAAAAAACTTGAACAAGCCTCATGTTTTGGAACCAAAAGTAATGGGGAAAAAAGCTAAAAGAGGAAAACAGGTTTGGTAGACAATCGAGATGCAAAACGACAAAATTGATGAGCACATACATTTGATTAAGAGATGAATGGCAGCTTCATTTAAGATGAAAATACTATTGCTCTAGGAGGGCCTGAGTCGAATCAATAACATCGAAAATTGTTGGTCTAGCTTTTGGATCGAGGACTAGCATAGATTTAATCAACTCTTGAAATTGGTCACTATAAACCCGAAGATTTCTAGTGTTGTTGTTGCCATTGGGTTAGCATTGGAGCTCTTTGTGCTCGGAAACTTCCAGGACCCGTTCATCACCGCCAACGCCATAGAGCCACCCTGTTCAACCGTATCAGTCGTCTCAAACGGCGAGTGTCCGTAAGCTAAGCAATATAATACACATCCCAATGACCATATGTCTACCGCCTCTGTCAAGTCTTCTCCCGTTTTTACATCAAATAATTCCGGTGCTCGATATGGCATCGACGAATGTCTATTGGGGCCAGTGATAGGGGTAAAATGATGTGCAACGGTAAGTATCAAGAAATACCTAATCAAACCACCATGAGTTTGTGGCTGGAAATACAGAGGAGTGACTCAACTCGGCAGCTAAATCTTGTTGCTGGAGAGCAATAGATCGGTTAGGGACTGGGATTCGAGCCTTGACAGCGCTACCGAAGTCCATCAATATAGGTTGATCGTCATCACTGATGAGCACGTTTGCCGGTTTCAAATCTCGATGAGCCCAAGGTTCAATAAAAGTAGAGCCCCGCTGAGCTTTAGTCGCTGGTTCATGGGGATGGTTTTGTTCAGTCGAGTGATTTGATACCATATTTCCCATCAATGGTACTTCTTGCCGTTCATCTTCTGTTCTGCCTAGCCCTTCTTCCTCCTCTTCCTCCTCCTCCAATCGCTCTTCTTCTATATTCTGCCGTCTTTTACCCTTTCGATCGGGTATCGGAGGCGTGATTCCACCAGGAGAGTCCGGATCAAGCCCATTTGGTGGGTACGAATCTGAGACAATCGTTTTCTTGGGAATGTGACCATGCATCGCTGATACCGCTTGCGCTGTGCCAAGGAAATATTTCAATATATCTTTTTCTGGCAAGGGTGCCAGATCGGTGTGTAAATTCACTAGATCTTGTAAATTCCCTTTGGAATAATAGGGTAGGAATAAACTTTGGGTTTTTCGAGAATGATATTAATGGTTTGACAAACATCTTTCAATGAGCTTGGTTGTCAGAGTCAAGCAGAATGGAAAAGTTGAACTGACTAAACTACTTTTCCATCTCCATCTTTGTCTTGTACAACGCAGGAATCTAGGCACCTGATGATATTAGGATGTCTAAATCTCCTAGAGAAGGTTAGGAAGAGGATCGAGAAAAAGATGAATACGATAATAGCACATGAGAAAGATGCAACGGGTGGGGATAGCGTGGATCGATGTCAGATAAGATGCACGCACTTATAAGCTTCCACTTCTTTGATCGCTTCATTCACGCTATCACTGCCCAACGGACATCTAATTTTCTTCAATGCAAACAGTCTACCCGAAGATGGATCCTGTGCCAAATAAACGTATGAAAATCCGCCCTCTCCCAGTAATTTGACTGTGTTTTAACCATGTTTGAAAAGACAAAGCTGTTAATATCACACCAGGTAGGATTACAAGCGCAATAGTGGTTATCAACCTATTTTTAGGGTCCGTCCATTGAGTTTCAGTGTGGCCTCTGTTTGGTACGGTCGGGCGAATGCTTTAGCACTTCTTCGAAGTCTCAAAGAGGATGAACGGACTCACCTGGCTGGCAAAAGCAACCTGTGATCGAGGAGAGTGAGTCTTGAAGCGAATGGAATACTTCGGTGAGGGCGTTGACTGGAGACATCCTGATGATTGACGCTTGACTTTCTTGTTGTTCTCGGCCGTGGGTGTTTTTTTCTTCTTCTTTTGTTTGAGTGAAGTCGTCACCGTGGTGGCTTTCGATCACCCGGTTGCCTCCCCCGGGGCCTCGCAACGTTGACGTCACTATTTCACCGCGCGGGAGCGGCGTCATGCCCCGGTCCGTTGTAACCCTCTCACTGGGTTACAGTAGGACCTCACCTGGGCCCCTTTCAGAGCACGTATATACACCACGGATGCAAAAAAAGTTGATGCAAACCAAAGATAAACGTTCTTCGGTTGCGGGATGGTTTTTTAACCGATCACAATTCAAATTTAAACCTTTCAAGGTTTGGGCTGAGAAGCCATACTCTCACAATTTTTTTTTGTACGATTATGGCTTATGCCCCCATCTATAACAATAACTCATGGGATTTAAGAAAAAAAAGAGGAAAAAAACGTTTTCCATCAAAAAAAGGATTGTGAGTCCGGACAAAGAGGTACAGGACGTACAAGTGATGTCCTTTGTCACTCCATTTGAGTTTCACCAAGGTTCCTCAATGGGATTCTTTTGCCTCAAAATTCAACAAAACTTATTGTCAATTTTTTTTTGATGTCGGACTTAGAGAAAAAAGGAGGAGTGGAGGAAGCTTGTATGTAAGCTTTGGAATACGAAAAATAAATCCAGATAGCCAAGTCGGTTGCGGCATCATTGAGGATGGTCCACCGTAAGTGCCGTGAATCAATTCTCCATCAATTCACTTTTGGAGATGGGAAGCAAGGTTTGGCAATGTTTGGCCAAACCAATTTGGTTTTCCTCACTGATCTTGAACGGTGTGAGGTTTTTTTTTTGGTTCCTTTGCGACTTGGATAATGTTGTTGAAAACGTTAAGATTTGGTGACCTGTGCCAACTGCCAGGTGACCAAACCTGGTCATTTAATTGAAAAAGTTCTGTTTCCGTTGTGGTCTGTTTTCCTGTATTTCTGGACGGAAAAATTAAAAATCTCTTTGTTTATCACAAAACCACTCAAGATATGGCCAAACAACCTCAAAAATGGAATTTCTGGACAAAATAAACCCTAGTCACCCACTGGAACCACCCTCATAACTCTACTGGTTTAGAAGATACACGGATTTTGCCAGTCATGGTCAATTGTTGGGGGTATTATTTATTCATTATCACTCATATTGCATACTTTATGCATATATATATTGAATTCCTTTTACACATTCCAAACCACAACTTGAACTATTTCTTTCATATTGAATTCCTGTTGAAATTTCAACTCTTCCCCTCTCAATATTTTTTATTTTATCTTTCTTCAAATCATTAACATTATAGTAATATAAAAGAAGCCTGATGTGTGTTACTTTTCACCCTCTTGTCTCAGTAAATTACTTCTTGTTTCTTGATTTTCTCAACTGATCAAGAAGAATTAACGCCCCGTCCTGTCTGTGATGTCTTTGTTTTTCTTATTCAGCTTATCTAGAACCAGCATAATTATAGCTCTTTTTTGTCTAGTCTGTCTGATCTGAACTCAATTCATCTCTCAGTTGTTTTTATTCAATTTCCTTCTCAACCACATTTTAACCAACTTGTATCTAGTCTATTTAAAGATAGCCTAGTCCAAGCAATTATCTTTATTGGTTCTCCTCCCTCTTTTTCCGCACCGTCTTGAGCCAATCCGGTGACTCTTTTTTGAGTGTCTCTGCCCTAAATCTTAATCTTCCTCATCCGCCTCTTCCAAGACTTCAAGCCAGAAATCCAGAAATTAAACAATTCCTTTCATTCTGTTTGCATATCAAAGGACTGCATGATATTTGTATAGCAATATTCCCTCAAAGCAGTGCTAGGGCTGTGCTAAGCTGTGCAAGGCTGTGTAGTCAGGCCAGCATAAATCCCTCATCATGTTTCCCTGCAGCTAAAATCCCTCATATTTTACTATATAAGGAGGCCTTCTGCCTGCCATTTGTATCCTCAGACCATCCCATCATCCCATCACATCACATATTGGGCACTGGTCAACAATTACTCAAGAACCTATTCTCAGCTGGGTATTCTGTCTTATATTTTCTTATCATCCTTATTTCAGAAATATATATATAATCAACAAGTCTTACCTTCACTTATAAGAGTAAAACAAGGAGAATAGCTCACTAGGTCCTGGGTTCAATTCCACTTGGGTACAACTTCCTCAACAGTGGCCTTACCCAACTAGGCTATTTCGCCATATACTCAACACAGTCTTTCTTTATTTTTATAACCCAACCCAAAGGACCCAAGTTCAATTCCTAGTCAAAGCATATTCTCCATCTTCTTTTTCATCCACCTTTCTCATCACATTTCATCTTCATCCATCACTATCTTCTTCATCCTCACTCACCCTTGCCAAATAACAACGTCCTTGGTTCAATCCCCACTCTCAGCAAACATCACAAAGGCCAACATTGAAGAATCCAACCATCAACCTGAACCCTGAAACCGTTCCATAACACCAACATCAACATATTTTGCCAATCAAACAGCTCATCTTGAACACATCCTCTATCACGTTAATAAAAGCTGCCAAGCGTACCTTGGTGGTCTTGTTTTCTGATAGCATAGAAAGGCAGAGCTTGCAACTCCACCATACCTTTCTCAATTCAGCAAAAGGTTCTAACGAGCACTTTTGAGTCTTACACCATGCTGGAAACGCTTTCCAAACATTTTTTGTGCCCGTGGTGTAAACAGTTCCAGTCTATATCCATGCACTCATCATTCTTTTTTTGTCTCTCTTTGTGCGAGTCACATCACGGTTCTCCAGGACTCAGAGAGTGCGAGCCGGGCGAGCAGGACTTCACAACAATCACTATTGTTGAAAGAACATTTATCGCATAGAACATAAAAGATTCACCTTTCCTGTTACCATGCCTTGCTGAGGTTCTCATGATTCTTGAAAAAATCAAATTTTGGATAGAAAAAATTAAATGGTGTGGGCTCCATTACTCAAAGAAGAAAAGAAAACCCATTCCTCAAAGAAGAAAATAACACCAGAGACAAACTTTCACCAGAGGAATCACAGAGGAATTGAAAGGAATTGAATATCACATTCAATATCACACTAGGCTGAATCAGATTGAGCTTTCATTGTGTGTTGAAGTGACAAGGAGGAGATTTGAGTTCATAAAAGGGAGGAGGCAAAGAAATGGGGCTTTTTTTTACTTCTTTTGTCAGTCTTCCTGAAGCCAAGGATAATCCTTCTAGCTACAGGGGGAGCAAAATGGCCAAAAATTAAGAAAATATATTTCTTGTGGACAGTTTTGGACAAGTAGAAATGGGTATTGGAGTTTGGTATCCAATAATACTGGGATAAGAAAAACAATTGACAAAAGAAATAATAAGGTAAAAAATTATCTTACTATTAATTTTCCAGAGGGGTGCGCTGTGGTATTCATAAATGTTGAAAAATAAAAATTATTTCTTTTATTCTTTTATTCTTTTATTCTTTTATTCTTTTATTCTTTTATTCTTTTATTCTTTTATCTTTTATTCTTTTATTCTTTTATTCTTTTATTCTTTTATTCTTTATTCTTTTATTCTTTATTCTTTATTCTTTTATTCTTTTATTCTTTATTCTTTTATTCTTTTATTCTTTATTCTTTATTCTTTTATTCTTTTATTCTTTTATTCTTTTATTCTTTTATCTTTTATTCTTTTATTCTTTATTCTTTTATTTTTTATCTTTTTTCTTTTATTCTTTTATTCTTTTATTCTTTTATTCTTTTTTCTTTTATTCTTTATTCTTTATTCTTTTATTCTTTTATTCTTTTATTCTTTTATTCTTTTATTCTTTTATTCTTTATTCTTTTATTCTTTTATTCTTTTATTCTTTTATTCTTTTATTCTTTTATTCTTTTCTTTTATTCTTTTATTCTTTTATTCTTTTATTCTTTTTTCTTTTATTCTTTTATTCTTATTCTTTCATTCTTTTATTCTTTTATTCTTTTATTCTTTCCTTTTTCTTTCTTTTTCCCTTTTTTTTATCATACTACCAGCCAGGAATCAGTGAATCTGATTGGAGAAATGGACTCTATGGCTCAATTTACCCTATGGGCATCTTGGACGGCAACCTCTCAAACCCCTTGGATCAGAAGTTGCACACCCTCCTTGGACACCATCAGTACATATCACCAATCACCACTATCAGTTACATATCACACTCCTTACACAACCACCAGTAAATTACACAACCAACACAACAACATATTACATACACCATACACATACAACAACATTTACATACAACAACATTTACATACAACAACATTTACATACAACAACAACCCTCTACACACAATTACATGGTCATGTAGACATACATGCAGGTCTCATGCAGGTCTCATGCAGTCTCATGCAGGTCTCATGCAGTCTCATGCAGATCCCATGCAGGCTATCATGCAGACACATGTACCCTACCCATCTATTTTGATTTTTTTTCTGGACATCACTCACTTGATACAGGGTCTGAGCTATTTTCGCCTATTTTTCCTCACTTTACACCCCTTTTTGTTGACAGGCTGTGCATACACATGACCTGAAGACTTTTTTTCCCCTCATTTTTGGTTGGTCCATTGTGTTCCATGACATTTTCAGGCCAGCACAAATCCCTCAGTCTAGCATAAATCCCTCAATGCTATGTAGCTAGGCCAGCCAAAATCCCTCATTTCACTCTCACCTTGCAGCTAAATTCCCTCACCTTTGTCTATATAAGGGGCTCTCCTCCAGTTGTTTCCCCCTTCCTCACAGATTTTGGTATCAGTCTATTACACATACCCTACTAGTCATTATCACCTATAAACACTATCTGTTCTGATCACTCTATAGTATTAGCCCCTCTATATTATAGTTTTACAATTATATAACCCTTACACAACTCATTGCAACCCTTATATTCAATCAAACCTTTATATTCAATATTGCCCTCACTGGGGTTTGAACTCACTACCTTCACTCAACACTTTATTCTCAGAGCCTGAGCCTTTACCAGCTAGGCTATTCACCCTTCTATAATCCTCAACACCTTTTCTCAACCTAAAACACTTCTCATCACTCAACACTCTTCATCAGTACTCATCATCATCATCATCACTCATCACTCATCATTATCACACATCATCATCATCACCATCACTCATCACTCATAAAACCCCTCTATCAACACCAACCTCTGTTCAATTCCCATCTTATCACTCACCTCTACAAACCTTTTCTCATCTGAACCCAAGCCCTTCTCAACAACATCAGTATCTGGATACACCCCTCCTATCACTTTATTAAACCTTCCAATGTGAGATTGGGGGCTTGTTTAGTGTCTAGAACCACAGAAAGGCATAGGTTATCCTCATTAATCCCTTCTACACTCAGCAAAAAGGTCTTCATTGACACTCTTGAGCTTTACAGCGCAAGCAGGGGTGGT
>SMGU01004473.1:0-10993 GCA_004348175.1 Puccinia novopanici
TTTTTTACTAAATTATTTTGATCCGGAAAAAAAAAGTTTCTGGATCAAAATAAATCATAAAAATATTTTGTAATTCTTTAACAGTCATATTTAACTCCATGTATAGTTATAATTTTGTTGAAAAGTAATGGAGAATTCAAGAAAAAACATTGATACTAAGCAGCCATCTCAATTTCTTCAACATCGGAGTCTTGGTCTGTTAAGATCCTTCCTTGGCCACATACAAGGGCTTTGAGCATTTTGCATTGAGTCTGCTTCGTTAATCACTTAAAACTTGTCCACTGGTAGAGAAAGCAGATTCCAATGATATTGAGGTTGTCGGAGTCATCAAAATCGTCTTGGCCATCATTGCAAGCCAAGGGAACCAAGCCAAATTCACTTTCCACCAGTTGAGAAGGTCAAAATTGGGCGTGTCAATGGCGATAGTCTCTTGAAGATACAAATCCAGCTCGGCAGTCGGCAATGTATTTTGTGTGGTCATTTGGCCAGCAAGGTACTGCCTAAACCGAGCATTGGCGGTATCCTTATCTTTTGATGCTGAGGTTTTGATTGATTGTGTTTCTTTGCGAGCATTATGGTCGGATGCTTTTGAGGATGTTGTAATGGCAACATTACTGAACCAAGCATAAAGATTCTTCTTAACATCTTCGATACATTGAGGGTCGTCAGGATGTTTGGTGAGCATGAACGTTACTAGGTGAAGTTTGCAGCGAGGATCAAAAACTGAAGCAATAGCGGCAAAATCCCTCATTTGGCTCCAGTACTTCTCGAATTTATCTTGCATGGGCTGGATGATGTCATGTGTATGGCTTAAATTCGCTTTCACGGCCATTGAGAGGTGTCTATCGATCTTCTTCATATTAATGTAGACCTGATGTGCTGTTGGTCGGTGGGTTTTCCTAGTATGAGTGTTACTATTCAAGATAACGCAAATGAGCCCAATCAATTGAATAAAAAAATTGAGAGTAGAAAGAAGAAAAGAAAAATTTAACGTACCATCTTGGAAGATTTCAAAGAAGTCTTTCATTTCCTCGATCTCCTCCCAATCGTGTACTGTAGGGCAGGAGGTAAAATTTGCATCCTCCAATGCTAAGTTGTCAAAGGCTTCCTTGTACGGAAGTGAGGATTTAAGCATTAGATAGGTTGAGTTCCAGCGAGTTGGAACGTCCTTTGAGGGTAGTGCTTTAACTTGAACGTTGGCGATCTCTATTGACTTCTCGAACATCTGCTTTCTAGATGGTGTGCTTTTGATGAAAAGGACACTCTCTCAAATATTGTTGACCGCGTTTGACAGCTTCTTGAGACCATCCTTGACAATCAGATTGATGATATGTGCAGCACAACGCACATGGAAGAACTGGCCTTTCAGTTCAGGTGGATTCTTGCTGCGGTCTCTCAGGAGACTAGATACTTGGGTCATTGCGGCATCGTTGGCTGAAGCATTATCAACTGTTATAAAGGCCACCTTGTCGATTATCTTCCAATCAACCATGGTGGAGATGAGTTGATCGGCTATCGCTGGTCCGGTGTGAGGACTGGGTAATTCTTTGAATGAAATGAGTTGCTTGTTGAGGGTCCAGTTGGAGTCAATGAAATGTGCAGATACTACCATAAAAGAAGTTTGATTTGCAAAGGTCCACAGATCCGTTGTGAGAGAGACACGATTGACTGATTTAAGCTCGTTTCCAAGTGCCTCTTTCATCTTTTCAAACATTGAGATGACATCCGATCGGAGAGTGACTTGGCTAAAAAGTCGGAATCGAGGTTGCAAGGAGGCTAGGAAGAGTTTGAAGAATTGATGTTGAATTAGATTGAATGGTACTTTGTGGGCAATGACCATCTTGGTCAGGAGTTCGTGCGATGCTTGTTGAGAGAATGTCCAAGACCCCATAGAGCCAGAGGATTGCCCAGCATCCTTTTGGATGAGCGTTTTGGTTGTCAAATTTTGATAGTTTGAACATTGTTGGATGTGCCACCAAAGATGCTTCGTTCCGTTTGAGCTCTTTCCTGTAAGAGATGCCTGGCAGTATTTGCATATCGCTTTCAAATTATGGGCTGTAAAAATAAAAATAAATAGATTGAAAAGAAAAGATGATATCTCACCTTCACCTTTGGTGACAAAGTGACACCAGATGTCGCTTGTGGTTTGAAGTCTTTTCTTTTCAGGTTCGGTGGACTGAGTTTCAGATGGATCATCCCGATCAGCATCATTTACTTCAACATCACTGGTTGCTTGAGTATTATTAGGTTCAACTACAATGTTGGCCTCCGGGTCTGTTCGTATTTCAATATTTTCAGTATGTAGACTGGGGATTGATCTGGAGGCTGATGGCTATCTGTTTCATCTTGGTCGGTGATAGTGGACAAAATTGGTGGTCGAGGTTTTACTTGTTGACCTGGTCGTTTTAGGTTCCTCGGGGCCATGACTGATTTGGCGGAGTTGCGGGACAAGGAGCCAAGGAGCCAACTGCCGAGTTGAAGCCAATACTGGTAAGTCGCCAATGAGTCAAGATTGAAGATGGAGGGGACTTTAGAATCTGCACATCCGGCCCTGGGCCCTGACTCCTCCTTGCTCCACATGAGCCGGGTCAAATCGGGCCGAATCATGTTGATTTCTGTGAATCATGCTGCCCAAGCCCGGCCCACAAATAATCCGGGTCAATGCCGGGGCGGCGCAAATTTCTGTTTTTGTAATTTAGACTGCCCAACCCGGCCCATGACCCGGTGGGTCACGGGTCACCCGTGGGCCAACCCGGCCCACTTTCATCCTGACCCACAGCTTCAGCCTGCTCTCCTGTCCTCATGCTGAGAACATCATGAAACAATTCATCAAATCACCAATGGGGATGTTTAATGATGAAAATCCAAAGAGGCCAATACTTGCATTCAACAGATCTAACTACTCCAAATGGGAAATGGCAAGTGATTGCACCATCACACATGCTTGTGACTGAGGCCCATCTTTTGTTGATAATCTCTTGAATTTCAAGTCTCTGTTGCATCAGGAGGACCAAGCTGTGGCAAACCTACTCCACAACTCCCTTGACCCTGCTCTATTGACCATTTTGGAGACAGGCAAGAACATATAAGCCAAGAAACTCTTTGAGATGCTTGGTGAAAAGTCCAAGCACTTGGCCCACAGACACAAACTAATTGGCATTGAGAAAGTAATTCAATTGGCTCATGATATACCAGTTGCAAGTGAATTGTGGCTTGCTAACTGGTGTAAATTGATTGCAGATCTTGAGAAAGTCCAACCCACCATCAATAAGATCTGGGGACTCATTCTACAAGCCATTGTCACTGCACCCCCAGGCACTGACAAGAAGGGTTTAAGTAGTCTATCAGTCAAACTTTGAATGATATGGCAACTCTGCCAACCTTTGGAGAAGCTACTTCAATTATCCAAGTGGTGCTGATTAAAATCAACAGACTCTACCTCTCTCCTGGCTCCATACCTTCTGATGTTGAAATTTGGGTTGGAGAAATCAATTCCTTAAACAGAACACTCAATTTTTTCCACCACAACCATGAGGACACAACAAGAGTGGTAAGCAGAAGTTTTCAGTCAAAAAAGAAACCTTTTACAAAGGAAAAAACAGCCTGAATTGTTGTGCAAATGATATGGATATGCCTGCCTGTACTGCAAGGAAGGGCACTGGTATTTGGAATGCAAACACTTCTGGGATGACATCTGTTTTGATAGAATAAAAGAACCTTCATCAAACCATGATGATCAAGGATCAAAATACATTCCACCTCACTGACCAAAAAAAAAAAAAAAAAAAAAACAGAGCCAAAGGTGTCTGGTTGTGTCCGCACAATTGAAATCCCAGAAGCCAATTGAGGATCCATGTTGGTTGATTCAGGTGCCACCACTAGTGTGAATGGACCTTCCCATTCTTCAACATTACCCCAAAACTATCTCAACCAAAATTTGTATCCCTTGTGGTATCTGATTGTATTGTTGCTCCCTTGAACTTCATGGCAGGCTGAGAATCCTGGCATCAAAGGGATGGATTGAAATCAATTATGTATACTTTTGCAAAAGAATCAAAGGAAAATACTCTCAGCTGGTGGACTTATTGAGGATGGCTCGAAATTCCAACACACAGGAACAATGGAAACATGGACTACCCCAACAATACTGAAATCCCCTTGTATATAGTAATTATTTTGCATGATAAATACACCACCTGAAGATGTTAATCAAATCAATAAGTGTTGAGTTTTTGGACTGATGGACTCAAAGTGGAGAGTGGAAAAGTTAAGAAGAGATTTTTTAGAAGGTGACAGAGATGCTCAGGAGAGGATCAATGGACTGGCTCAGGATGGCGCGGAGAAAGATAGTGAAGAACCAATGTTGATATTGCTTGTTTTTAGGCTACTTAAATGGACTAAATACAAGTGGTGAAAATGTGGTTGAAAAAGAAATGAATAAAGAAGTGAATTTGAATAAATCAACTGAGAGATGTTTTTGAGTTCAGATAAGACAGACTAGATAAGACCTTTTATTTCAATCAGACCAGATAATCTTGATAGGAAAACAAAATACATCACAGATAAAAAGAGGCATGAATTCTAATTAATCAGCTGAGAGAAATCAAAAGACAAGAAACAATTTACTGAGATAAGTTGGTGGATCAGATTCATGTTCAGGGTTCATGACTACAAGACTAAGATAACTGAAAGAAACACAACAGACTTCTTTTATATTGTTATATTATCACTGAGATCAAGAAATGAAGAAGATTAAGAAATAGAGGAAGGAAAAAAGAGGTGAAGAGTTGAAAATTCAACAACAAGACTACCAAAAACCCACCTTCTATCCTTATCTGTGGCATAATTGCCTTGGCCACATTTCAGGATCTATCATTTGGGAGTTCCTGAAACACCAGCTCCCATACCAGAAAAATACCAAATAACTTATTATTTTGTGACTGTTGTTCAATAATTAAATCTCTGAAACTCAAATTGTTGTTGAATCCCTCATACCTTGTGACAAACCACCAGATATATCAATGTCATATTTAATTGGCGCCTTTGTTGAAGATTTCAAGATAGATCAATACATTTTTAAATTCACACAAGTACATTTAACTTCTGTGTGGCCATAAAAACATGCACAGAGGTACCAAAAAAAATCCTGGAGTGGGCAGCACATCTAAAAAATGTATGTGGGGGATGAGGGAAACTGATGATTGCCCACAGCATTGATTTTGTTCCACCAATGAATGATGTATCAAAGATGATTTCAATTAGATTATCATTGATCCCAAGTGCAGTACTACCCATAGCACTCATGGGCACAGTTCCGTGATCACTGACCATGGTGATGCAATTGCCCAGCTTGAAATATTGTGAGCCCAGTTTTTCTTTTGCATGCAAGGGTTTTAGGATTTGCCATCATGTCACATCTCAAATAATGGCTTGCTTCAGATTTGTTGGTTTCCACTCTGCCAAGAGCCATTCTGCAATCATCTTGAACCATGGTATTTTCTTTGGGTCTAACCAGTCTGCCTCAAGCAGATTTCAATATCAAGAGAGATTGAGAAAAGAAAAAGGTTAGAAACAGCATTGCATCTTTTAAAAAAAAATCATAGTGCTTCCAACAGTCTTCTCACATAATATTAATTTGATTTCCACTTGGATAAGGCATTTAGATATTTTGTTTCCTGTTCTTGATCAAATTTGCTTTCATTAAATTCAGTATCCTCTTCTGCTTGAGTGTACTTTTTAAACACTTCATTGATTTGAGAAGCAACAATATTTTTCCCAGGGTTTGTTGTATCATCAAGTTGAAACCCTTCCAAAATATTTTTTACATCATCCATGGCTGGTTTGTGTGATCGTGATTGATCCAGATCAAAGGCCAAGGTGATGAGCAGATCATCAATTTTGTTGAACTTGTTGAAGTAGATGCACAGATTAAATTCTGCTGCAAAATCCCTTAAGAAGCTTCTTTCCTTCCTGAATTGTTCTTCTTTTGATAATTGAGGATTTTGGAATTCAGGAATAGACCAAATTGAATCATGATAAAGGTATAATTGATTTTCTGAGGAATTGTATTTCAGAAATTGTGTAATAACCATGCAGAGGATTTTGGGCTGGATTGAATAAGGGAAATTTGTCACTGAGATTCTTTTACCATCTCATTGAGATTTGCTCCTATGAATCATCATATCATTGCTTAATGCCTTTTTCAACATTGTTTGGAAAACTTGTTTTCTTTGTCTTGTAAAATAAATGGCATGCAAGAACATTTCTGTGAGAAGCTTTATGAGATTGTATATTGGGAAAGAGAAAATTTTGAAATTAGACTCTCTTGACCATTTGGAAACCCAAATATCTCATTTTTTGTATCATGAGTGGAAATCCCAGAACAATGTGACTTCCACATTTTAGATGAACTGATGAATGCAATTACACATATAAATTAACTCATTCCATACTAATTCATTTATCCAGAAATGCCTGGCAGAAATTTACACTTTCCAGTCCTACAAACTTCATCCATCACCAAAACACTGTCTTTAGCTTTTTTTCATTGCCATCCATGTTTTGAAATATTGAATTTGTGATTATGAAAATATCATATAGCTTTCGGCACAAAAGGATATAATCAAATTAAGTGATAAATTTCAACAATAAATAATATTTAGTTCAGCATAATTTGCACATAAATTATACAAAATAAATTCCTTTCTTCCAGAATACTTCAGCTCTTTTTTTTGAAGCAAATATTTGGTTTAATTCAACCACCATCCTAAATGTTTCAAACCAAAAATTTGGAGCATATATGTGATGACACTTCACAGTGAAATTCCAGGAATTTTTCTGTGGTGCACAGTATTTAAAATCATCAAAAAAAAAAAATCATATAATTGTTCCTTCTCAGGGAATTGAAATACTAAATTAAAATTTTTAGACATTCCCCATTCAAAATTCCAAACTATTGTGTTTCTCAAAAAGCTTGGACTTTTTGATTTTTATTTTTAACATGGTTTATGCATTTAGAATTGCATACTTCCTATTTACCTATGTTTCTTCCCCAAGTGTCTCACAGGTTTGAAGTCACCCGCCACCCTGTCTGGCAACATAGCAGTGCCATTACGCTGCTGCCATGGCAGGAGCACTGGCGAGTGGTCCCAGGGCCAAATTTTGGTCCTGGTTCCAAATATAAAGGTGGTTTCTCCAGGGACCTTCTCAGACAAGGTCTAGCAGAAAAGCCAAGAAAGGAGAGAGTAATATCTCACAGTTTACAAGACAAAACCGATTAAACATCAAAATCAACTTTATTGAGAAGAAAAAAAAACGATTTGTCAAAGCTTTTTGAGAATTACAATATGTTGTTATGAATAATATTTCATGATTTGATTCAATTTTGTTCTTTCTTTTCTTGCGAATATAAAGTCATTGTGAAAAAAATCAGTTCATTCTGCTAGAAACTAGGTTAAAACCAAATGGAACTATGAGTTTTTTTTTTTTTTTTCATAGTAGATCAAACATACATTTCTGGGATTGTTCAAAATGAGAATACTCAGCTGTCACTTTTCTTAGAATTATTCATTTGGCTTGGAAATACAAATTTTTTGATGTGTTCCTGTACCTCCAGTCCAATTTATTCTCAATGAGTGTGATTAACTAGTTGAATATAAAATATGGTTTTTTCAAGGCCATTTTATTCATAAGCCAGGTACCAGTGCTTATTTTTGAAACATCTGAAAAGAAAAAATATGAAGTTCCTTTGGATATGTCACTCAAATGTTTTGTCCTGTGAATCTTTGCACATTGAATTGAGGTCAAAATCAAGATGCTATTGTGTATGGTTCTTGGGTAATTATCACCAGAGGCACATATGCAAAATTGCCTCCAAACATCCCTTCCAATTATTGTGGAAAATGAAACTTGAGCTTGTATCAACTTTCAGGTATTGGTACAAAGAAAATTCATGAGGAAATAGAATGATGAAAAATTTAAGTGTAGATCAAGCTCAAGCTTAACAAACCCTCTTGATAAGAGGGAGGCCTGAATCCCTGTGGGATGCTCTCCATAGCAGGGGATCACTGACAAAGTCTCCATTGTTGCAGCAGAAGGCTGTATTTTCAGGCTGAAAAATGGAAAAGTATGTTTTAAAGAAAGAACCACTCAAAATAAATAAAAAATTGAATAGACAGTCTTGTGTGTTTTTCTTTGTGCACTTTTCAGCAAAAATAATGAAGAAAATGAAGCCAATGGATACTCTAGTCACCAAGAACCCAGCAAATGGAAGGGGATGGAATCTGCATGTAGTTAAAATCATTTTTTGAATTTTGAAAATCCTTTTCTTAATCTGCAAGATTCCATGCTTTAGCCTCACAGGATGCAGTCTCAGAACAGTACAGGTTTCCATGGGATATCTGCAAGATTCATATTCTTGTAAATACAATCTTCACATGACTCATTTTCTTGTGAATCCTTGGTGCATCCTGGATGCCAAATTTCATTTTTCATTTATATATATATAAATAATTAAAAAGTATTACAACATGCTATGGACACTCTGAGTAGAGAGCATTACAGGTGAGAGGCTAAACTTCTGGAAAGCGGTGATTCAGAATGTGGAGACGGATGGGGCTGAGTTATTAAAAAAAAAAACCCCGCACAGCTAAGTGGTTGTTTCTGCTCCCGCAAAGATTTAGACTTTGTAGGCAAGTCTCCATGCGGCCAGGGTTACACAGGCGCGCCAGCCTTCCCACCAGGGGGGGGGCTTGTTTTAAGTTAGGATCAAGCTTGCTTGACTTTCAACTGAGTATCTTAATAGAGCTGGGTGTACTGGATCTTCTGCTTTCTTGGAATCCATGTATTTAGCACTTGAGCTTGAGTGTTCATGGGTGTTGACCATTTGTATTTTTTTGGTTCGGAATGTTCCTCAATTGGAAAAATAGAGATGTTCCCGGGAGCACTTCCGTTACTAATACATTGCGTACCACTTCGCTGGATGAGGAAATGAGGAGTCAAGGTATATATTGTTGGAGTTCAAATGTTGGTTTGTTTGTATCAGTTAGAGTTTTGTTTCGCACCATTTACTCCGTTAATTTTGTAAGCTCGTGGAGGAGCCTCACTACCAGTTGCTATCTGATAGGTCATAGCAGAGATTGATACTGAAATTTACAGACCCTCACCTCTTAAGCACGCATATCTGGTGAATGGCACGTATTCCAAAACGGAGCAAGGTTGAAGAGAAGGATCAAACTCGATGGTTCATTCCAATCACTCTTCCCCGCTATATTAGGTTCATGGGTTGAAGACACTCATTTGATTCTCGCAAAAAGAAATTTGTAATCATTAAGACATTCAGTTCATTGCCAGACACAGAAACGGGGCATGTGATTCAGATAATGAGAAAATCATAAAGTAATGAAACGGGGGGAAAGGCCTATAAAGTACAGTCGTGTATTGATATGTTTGAGCAAGAAGCGAGAAAAGAAAATGGTATTCAAAAAAAGATCATAACGTTGGAAGTGGTCATTCGGATAGCTACAAAAGCGCGAATCGGTTGTAAAAAAACAGAAGGTAGATTAGTAAGGCTGGCGAAACAAGGCGAGGAGTGGGAATCGAGTAACAGAAGAAGGTGAGTGAAGCGAGGAAGAATAAAAGGGGTGACGAGTTACCTTATTGGGGAAATTTACTAGACCTCCTACAAGGATGTCCTCGGTGATTTCCGTGTTTTCACAAAATAATAATTCTGACTAGTGGAAGGAAGTAGTGTTAGTTACGTTGAAAGAATTTCTCGATGCGCGTTGAGCTGGTCGCTTACCCGTTATATATATGTAGATGTACATCTGATGATTTGGATAACGAGTTAAGGGATAAAGCAATCGAGGGTATGAGGAAAGAAGCAAGTCCGTGATGAATGTATGCTATAGGTATGAAAGAAGGGAGGGGTTTATAATGGATAAGTGACTGCCAAGCTAGAATGTAGTGAGATGGGAAGCATACAAGAATTCAAGTTGATGGGCGGGGGGGAGGGACCCAGGCAGCTGGCTCGATGCGGTGGTCCATGATGAGCTGCTTGTCGGCACAGGCCATTAGGATCATGCCATCCTTAGTAAAGCGGTAGGAGTGGGTAGCAGAGGCGGTAAGGGAGGGTCGTCGGGGGGCGATTCTGAGGTTGAGGAGGGAGCGGTATTTAGGGGTGCAATTTTTGTCTCCAAATGGCACGACCTTGAAGGTCTTCTTGCCAGGGGTAACGAGAGGAGAGGAGGCTGGGGGAGTATGGGGAGGTGCCATGGTTGGCTTTCCCCGAGGGGAGGAGAGCAGGGGGGGAGAAAGTAGAAACTGTGGTGGATGAGAGTTGGTTGGGGGAGGGGGGGTTTGGCGCGACAAACCCGAGTCGGAGGTGCTCTTTTATAATTGCTGGCCTGCTGAGCGCTCAAGGCAGCATCGCAGCGTCGCGGTCAGAGTCCCTCAAAGGGCCGTCATGGAACAAAGGGAAGGGATGTACGCACTGCGCGCGGCTGAGCAAAATGTCCACGCGTCAGAGCCGCGTAGCTGTTGTTTGTGCTTTTAGAATTCCATTGATTCGACAACCAACGGCTCAGAGGGACCAATGTGAATCCGTCACCAAATAAGCCCGTGCTCGCGTGTAGCGTGTTCACTTGGGTAGCCGGCGCAGTAAAGAGCCACTGAGCAGTGTGACCTTGTCAACCATCGAAGAATTGCTAGATCAAACCCCCAAGGGAGAAATATTGTCTGCCCTTGCGCCCTTTTACTTGGGGCTATTTTTGTTTTTTGGCGAAATCACTCGCCGAAGCTATTTGGAGATTGGATCAATTGGACGGACGAGGGGTCAGAAACCTGCACCTGTGCAGTTTGAATTTATTGGCCACAGTCGCACCACCACATAGGAGGTAAATAATGGTATATGGGTAAGTGAACATAATCCAAGCCCTAGCACCATGCCAAAAGTGAGGGGAATCATGTCAGGTGACATTCAGTAACACCCATTGAA
>SMGU01004479.1:0-13260 GCA_004348175.1 Puccinia novopanici
CAATCTGCACCACACCTCTGTCCATGGACATAGCCCACTTGATTCCTCTGCCTGGACTCATGTTGCCTCTGTTTGGATTAACAGCCCTGTAAAGCTAATTTACAGGGTCTAAAGCTAAGTTTGCAGCCCTCACTAATTAAAGAGGTTTTCTTCATTCCTGTTACTCACAGTCGGCTATTAAATTTACATGATCACAACATGCCCAACACACTAACAACTTATTTATGTTCATCCACTCAAGACATATTGTCTTGCCAATTATGGTATTCAAAATTCAGACATAAAAATTGACATAACATCAAAGTTTGATTTTTTTGCAGGGGATTGTCCATAAAGTTTTATGAAATGTGACAGTTCCCTGCAAGAAAATTTTATGGAAATGGACTTTATGATTTTATGTTTGAATTTGAATACCATAAATGATCCTTGGACAAATTACTATTTCTTATACTTCAGAGTGGAAGACTCCCCTTCACCCAGAAAGCTTAATTTAGACAAGCTGATTCTAAATGCCAAAATTTTGTTTGGTGATGAAAAACAATGACATATGAGTTCCCATAATCAAAAAAAGTTTAGAAGGTAGGTTTAGCCAGTCTAAATTTAGCAATCCAGACCAATGGGAAGTCTTCCAGTTACAGGTTTATGGTGACCTTCAGAGTTTCTGCCCATCCTCCTCAGTCCATTTGAGATCCCTTCTCCCCTCCAACTCCTCCATCCACTCCCAGAACTCAATAAAAATTAAACCATCAACCACACATCATCAATCTACAATGGTCTTCCAATCATATGCACTGGCAATCAAAATCTTGGTCATAAAATGTCACTTGATGGAAATTCCCAAATGTTCATCTGTAATCTGCTTGACTACCCAATCTCACAGCAGTTATTTAAATGTTGGATGGACCTTTTTGAGCAAACTAAGTGTGTAGTGTGTGGTCCAGAAATCTACACTAGCCTAGAACAACTGCAACCATACTAATGAAGAAATCCACTTGATCATTGAGTTGGTTTGCACTGAACCCGGCTTATTCTGGAGCAAGATGTGTGAATGGAGGACTCCCATCAGTCTGGATTGCCTAATTGACATGGTCTAAATTTAAATTCCAAACTTTGTTTGATTGTGGGAACCTGACTGTTGTGTCAAATTTCATCAACATACAAAGTTTGGGATTTAAAACTAGAAGCTCCAGATTAAGGAATCTGGGCAATGGGAAGTCATCCAATGGAAGACTTCCTGTTGGTCCGGATTGCTTAATTTAGACATGCTAAATCTAAATTCTAAACTTTGTTTGGTTATGGGAACTCATCTGTCATCATTTTCCATCACCAAAAATATTTTGGAATTTAGAATGAGCCTGTCTAAATTAAGCTTTCTGGGTGAAAGGAATTATTCCAATGTCTTTACAATTGGTGTGATACTCTTTAAGGGAAGAAGAAAGATAAGAGGAAAGATAACTTACTTAGAAGATCCTCCTAATGGCAACAGAGAAATACTAGCAAGGTTAGTTGAGAGTGGTTTCAAATATAAGAGCCCAATGGTTGAGTGTCAACAATTTGAACAGGAGTAGTAATATGATGAGGAAGAAGTCTTTTTTCTTCCTCAGGACTATACAATGGGGTGACAGGGAATGACCTGTCACCTTAAAATTACCTGGGGATGGGGAATTGGATTTTCAGGTACTGCTTAGTCTATTCTAGACTAGCAGGCAGCTGACATTATTTCACATTTGACAATTACCTATGACCATTTATGAAATTCTGGGACTGTCAAACGCAGCCTTAAAACTAAAAATGTTGTTTGCCTCCAGAATTTCCATTTTTTTTATACATTCAGGGCTTGATGAATTCCAGATATTCACTGATAGTGTTGGTGTCAGACTGTATTCCAACAGATTCCTTGGTATCAGGATCAGAAGAATCATTGGATTTTTTGTTTGTTTGCCAGGAGTTGCAACATGCAGAATGTCTCCCATCTCACTTGAGCTGGAAGGAAAATTTGTCTTTTGCTTTTTGGAGTCCACTTTGATGTATTGAATGGGTGTTGGTGGAGATTTGATCAGCAAACGTGGTGTTCCAGTGTTCTAAAATGTTGAAACACATTATTAGTGGATCAGAAGCCAAAATAAATTTAAGGAAGGCTACTAACAAGATCAGAAGCCCAAGTTTGTACAGCTCCCATTGTCAACAAGATGTAGAGGTTCAGTTTTCACAATTCAAGGAAGACTTGAAATTGATTGTTGTACTTCTGGTTGGGAAGATGGTTTTCATAAAATTTCATCATGAACAATTTAATTAAATCTTCAAAATCATTAGGAGATACCTCATTATTGGTTTCATTTGATTTCTGTTGGACTTGAAACCTAGACAATGAAGAATTTTGAGCTGCCTCAATTAAGATGATTTTGGGATTCAAAAGCAGCAGAATTTCCATCTTAAGCTGAAACCTGGCATTCACCTGATCCTTTCTGTTGAAAATTTGTTGTTTTTTGCTCTTCAATCTTATCACTGTCTTTTCTTTAAACCTTGTTGCTCATTAGAAATCAGATCCCTTTTCTGCTCAACCTGCTTGATTAGTATTTTTACTACCTTAACTCAGCCTTTGTAATTAGTCTATTTAAGCTGTTCCCAAAGAGAGAATATAATTTCTTGATCCTTTCCATATTTATCCTCTTTTTGGCACTTAAAACCTAACAAGAGAGCTCCCTGCAGTGGCACTTGAGCCCCACTGATTGAGTTGGCTGTTACACTGATTGAGTTGGCTGTTACACTGATTGAGTTGGCTGTTACACTGATTGAGTTGGCTGTTACACTGATTGAGTTGGCTGTTACACTGATTGAGTTGGCTGTTACACTGATTGAGTTGGCTGTTACACTGATTGAGTTGGCTGTTACACTGATTGAGTTGGCTGTTACACTGATTGAGTTGGCTGTTAAACTGATTGGAAAGCTTCATTGGCAGGGTTTATTGGATTTGGAAATTCAGGCAAAGAAACATGGCTTCCATTAGAGCTAGGGTAAATTAAAAGTCTGGGGGGTCCAGTTGCATGGCTTGTTGCTTCTGATTTTCCCTTTCTCCAGATGTTGATAAGTCCCTTGGAGAGATCTGGCCATCCTGATCATCTCCTCGTAGATGGAGCTTCTCCAGGCTCTGTTTCTTTGAATATTTTTGGATGTCTGAAGTGGGGATTGCTCATGCTGGAGCTGGGACGTGGAGGCCTCTGTGGCGTGGAGGACTCTCCACTCTGTGATAGAAGTGATTCACAGTAAGATTCATTGGATCCCAACCTTTGGTTCTTTCCAAGGTTTTCTCCTTGCCAGAAGGTTCACCATAGCTTGGAAATCCTCCTGGCAGTATCTGAGATGGGCTTTTATGGCTCTGAAGCTGCTTCTGTTGCACACATCTTTGAGCCAATGTTTGTTGTCCTTCAATCTGAGATAGTGTCTGATGAATTTTCTCTGGGTTGGTACTGGAATAATTTTTTGTGGCACATTTGGATCAGTATTTTGTTCATTATTATGTATAGAAATTTCACCATCTGAGTATACTGACAGCGTTGAAATTCCTCTTCTGGGGCTATTTGGGGACTGGGACTGTCTTCTGCGTCCATTATAACCTCTAGGTATTAATTTTGGGGCCATTTTATAAGATTGGATGGAATAAATTTGTGAACTTATCAGTTCTAGAATATTATCTAATCTATTGGAAATTATTAAGAATTTACCAGAGGATTTTTCAGATATCTGCTGAAGATTCTCTTTCTTTTTGGTCCTTTGGATCAATCTTGATTTCTTCAAAAGGCTTGGTTATGAACAAGTCCTTCAAATTTTTGGTAGGAACAGGTGTAGTTGGTGCCACTATACGTGATTTTTATTGAAAAAATGATAATATTTTTGTTAGATTTTGTATTTTGACGTAAAAATAATACTTTTAATTTTTCTTACTTGTTTTATATTTTATGTATTTTATTTTTATTTTTATCAAAACATCCACAGAAAACAGGCCAGTTCACAAGAACTCAGGAAAGGGGTGGTGCTATGGTGACATGGGAGATTGCGTTGGATTTGTCACGTCAAGGCGCGTCGAATGACTTCTTAATCTTGAAGATCCGTTAAGATTTGTAGAGTGTACAGGTTGTAGAAGAATGAAAAAATGGCACGGCTGGTCCTATTACGGCGCGGCGCAAGGGAGGTGAATAAAGTTAGCAGGGATCTACACGCGCATAGATCTCTGAAAATCTGGGGATATGCTAAATTATGAGCTTAATTACACCAGCGTGCAAATTGATCTGAAAGGTGCAACTTTATTTGTGTATTACAACTCACGCGCACAGGATCTGTAGGACTGATCACTTTTTGGTCCTTCCGGCTCTGTTGCCTTAGGAATGGTATGTGTACAAGTTCCAGGAAAAAAAATCTAGTAGTGTAAATTGTGGATTTCCTGAAGATCTAACTATTCAGAATTTTGGTAGCTCCTCTCCTTCTATGAGAAACCTGTTTTATGCAGTTAAAAAGCAGATGTTTTTACGGGTAAATTTCAGTATTGATATGCAAACTAGATCAAACAGACTGTATTTTTATTTTTTCTCAAGTATAAAGATTTTTGAGATTGAGAATGAATCAGAAATAATTTTTTAAAGGGGAAACACTGTTTTTGGACTTTTTTGTTTATTTCTACGGAACACAAGCCAGTATAATCTAGTCACGCAAACCTATAATATTTTAATGAGTATGGGTAAGTTCTGGAATCTGGTCTAAACCTTCTTCTGTAAAAATATTCTACTGTAGTAGGCGTAGAGTCAGCTTCTCCAAAACAAAAAGGTGGCACACCAAATACTTCAATATTTAAATCTGTGTATTTTGTACGTGTAATGGCGTGGGTAATATGAATGGTAGATGGATCTGAGTCTTCAAAATTAACTAGGATACTATCTTTGTATGTGGCAGTATTTATTATAACAGCCTCTTCTATGGTTATACACTTCCAGTATAAAGTGGTAAAAATAGTAGTACTGATTCTATGGAGTTGTTGTTTAACTTCTATATTTCAGGGTTTTTTGATGCAGAAGAGTCAGAAATTTACCTAGCAGAAGGCCATTTTGGATGGACAATGTTTATTTTAAATAATTGGTAAGGTAAGTCAGTATTAATCACGGGTAAAAAGGAGGCCAGACCCCAATTGTCAGCCTCTATGCTACTAACCAAGTGATTGATGAGCACTGGTTGTGCTATGAGTGATGGACTTGTGGTGATTTGGTGAAGGCAAGGGTTATTTCTCATAATTAATAATTATTAACAATAATTAGCTTCAAGTATTTAAATCTTGCAAAGCTTCTTTTCAACCTTTTCAGGGAGGGAAATCCCATAAGTATATGTGGATTCTTCCTGCTGAGACAGTCAGGGAATATTCTGAGGTTGTAAGTAACTAGTACTTACTTGTTGGGCCTTTATGAGGGTTGGAGTGCAACTAACAACTGGTTGTAGTAGTTCAGATGCGCTTCAAGAATTATATAAGTCACTACAGGTTGATTCAGGCAGACAATAAGTGGTGTGGATGATGGTGGATACATGATACAGTGGCAAGAACACTAAATAAGGCTGCTGGGATAATTTATAGACTGTCTTGTAGATAGTTATTAATAATATCTGAGGGCTGAATGCGCTTTTCTGAGTGACTGGGAGGATGGGGAAAATTACCAGAGGAAGCTGGTGCTTAAATATTCTAAAAAGACACTCAGAAGCGCCAAATATCTTCCTTGTGGACCTCTGAGGCGCACTGGGATCAAGATCAACAAATGTTAATCCCTTGGATTGCTACAAGGTTAATATTAACAGATCAATGATGGTAATTTACTTTAAATTAAAGTAAACATGTTAAAGTTAATAAAACAATTGTTATCCTTCCAGGCAGCGCTCAAAATTAATGATGGTAATTAACTTTTAATTAGTAAACCTCATTTGATGTGTATAAAGTTGATAACAACTTATTATCTCCTTCCTGTTGGCGCTCAAATTAATGATTTTAATTAAATTCCAATTAATGCACATCATTTGATGGGAATAAGATTGATAACAACTTGTTAACTCCTTCCTGTTTTTTACGTTTTAGACGGAACTAAAGATTGATTTCAGTTAAACAAGACAAACAAAAAAAACAAGAAAACAATAGAGAAGAAATGAAATACCTAAAGGAACGAGATGGCAAGAAAGAGAAGGAGTAAGAAATAACAAAGAACAAACAACAAATCTATCCACCACACACAACTCTCATACAATCACACTAGAGAAAAGAATCAGCAAATGAACAAGGGAGAGAGAAGACAAGGAGATGGATGGGAGTAAGGAGTTTACCACAGGTTACGAGTCCAGCAGCGGGTGAGATCTCTTGAGTCTTGACATCGTAGGTTGAGGAGAGTCGGACTGATTGATTTTGAGTGAGATCTGAGGAAAGACACACAGCCGCGCAAGGATGAAAAGGATTTGCTGCGGCAAGAGTTTACGCAGCAGCGCGCGCTGGGCTGAAATCTGACACTGTTGACGCCTTATTATGGGATACAGATCAAATGATGGGCTTATGCTTTAAATAATTAATTGTTATCAATTATAATATTTATAAGCATATTTGAAGCGCATATTTGTAAGTTAAGTTATTTTATGTTATATTTTATGGCTAAATATATAATGGAATAATGTAAAATAAAATATAAAATAACACTGCAAAAAAAACTTGCTCAACTGTTGGCAGTTGACATGCAGAAGTTCCACAGAAGCTTGTGGTGTTACTCCAACTTTCTCAAATACTGATTCAACCAAGCTTTGATGCACAGTCACTGTGCACACTGCACAGTCACTGTGCACACTGCACAGTGACTGTGCCAAAAATCTTCATATGCAAATAGGTGAGTTGGATGGCAGCTTGGCTGGAGAATGCTGAATGTCAACTGCAGGCAGTTGATCAAGTTTTTTTTGCAGTGAGAATTCTTACACATTCATTTCACAGACCAAAAGAAAACTATGTATTTCACTATCAGCAATCAATATGCCTTGGTTGAGTTCATCCTTTTCTCCCAGGTATACACTCAACCTAGTTAACATAGACTAAGATAAACTGATTTAATTTGGAGAAAAAACTCTGGATTAGTGTTAAATCAGCACATTTCAACCATATTAAATTTTCTGTCATTATTTCAATAATGGGCCCTTATGGTTGTATAGTTTTTGAATCAATATGTCATGGGGAACAATAAAAATGTGATAAACAGACTTGGGTTCAAATTTAAATTCTCTTCAAGTCATCAGTTTAGTAGAAGCCTGACTCAAATATGTCCTCTCTGTTGGTCCCTGAAGCCTCTCAAACATCAGAAATTTTGACGCTTTGACTGCAAATTGGCTTATAAAAGCCTATCTCCAGGCCATACTTGCATGATGTTGAAAGCCTACCAAAAATGGCCAGACAAGTGACTCAATACTACAAAAAAAAGCATAAAATTATACAAAGAGGCATGAGATATCAGAAATAGAAATTTGAACAAGAAGATGGTTAATTGAGAAGTCTTATATACTTTTGTTGAGGATCAAAAACAAAAAAGAAGAATCCTTCGCGACTGAGATGAAGACAAAACACTGTTCTTAAAAAAGTTAAGGCCAGCCCAGACGACGACCTGAATACATAAACTCAGAAAAACTGAGGTGGGATACGTTAATAAACTGATACAAATACAAACACTGTTACGACAGAAAAAAACTAGAAAACAAATAGGTATTTAAGAAAAGGGCATCTGGAGACAAGGGATCAAGACTTAGGAGAGCCAGTAGTTAATTCTAGCTGGAAGTTTTGAGGGGACTATTCTTATTCTTGACTCTAGCGGGGGAGCGTTTGAGGAACCTAGAAAGATGGGAGAGGTGGGCGGAAGAGCGGGGATCGTAAAGAGCGACGTCGGCGGAGGTGTTATGTTCATCAGGGTCCAACTGATCATCTGGGTGGAACCAAGAAAAATCTCTGGATTCTCCATCCCACTCCGAGATCCGGGGGAGAACTCAGTAGGATCGCTACGGAGAGAGGCCGACAAGTGGCACAAGAAGCTTTGGATCGAAACGTTGGTGGGTGGGTCTTTAAGGGCCCCAGAGTCGTGACGATGGGTGCCCTGAGTGGGCTCAGAGCCAGAGCCGGAGGGGTATTCAGTTGAATTATCCGACGTGTCCGTTGCGGCAATGTAAATCAACTCATTGCTAGATCCGAGGAGGTCGGGATGCGCATCAGTAAATTCGACCTCAGGAAGGTTCGGCAGAACAGGCGACACTCCGCGTGGAGGAAGATCAAAAGGTATGGACGTATGATGTTCAACGCGGTCGGAGACATCATCTTGTCCGAGAAGACCCGCTGACTGGTCGGCAATTCCGGCATCAAGGAGATCAAAGACTTCCTGGAAGCACGAGCGGAATGGCGACCTTGGAGTTGGGACATCAGAGAGCTCCCCCAAGTTGATGCGGTGCTGGTGCGGAAGGGTAAGCATCTGGGACTGGTTTAGAGACGGCTGTCTTGATGAGGGTATGGCGAAGAAGGACGGGCGTTGAATGAGATCTTCTTGGGGCTCAGTCTCTTCTTCTGATCCTCCCACAGTCAGCGGGCCTTCAGGCTTTACGGGACTATGGGAATAGACGTATCGATCCTCAATAAATTCGGCCGTACTGAAGGTGATCTTTGAGAAGATGGCAGCATAACGACGTTGTTGAGGGGTTGGCTGAGTAGAGCGAGTGCTGGGGGAGGGTGTGGACAAGTCACTTGATCCAGAACTTGTTGGGGATGAGGAATGGGAGTCACGAGACCTGAGCGACAGACTGAAAGGGTTTTTCTAAGAGAAATGAAGAGCCCAGCCTGAGTCAGCATTTCGGAAGCTTGACCAATTAGAAGCAGGATTCAAATCAGGGAGGCTCACAAGTTTTCCACATGGCGGAGTGGAAGGACTTGCCAGCTGTTGATGTGGGAGCAGAGTGCGACGGAGGGTGGAGATGAAGCGGTTCCTTTGTTTTGGGGACGGGGTTGAGTTGCTATTGCTAGGCATATTAGCAAAGAAAATAGGAGAAGTGTCTTGATTTGAAGGGCAATGTGCTTTCCAGATAAAAATAAAACTACGGAAGGAATGTAAGAAAGAAAGAAGAGTTCTTTTGGACAAGGGATTGTAGTGCGTGTGTACAGCAGGCAGCTTGGGAGGAGCCTTATACCTCGGCAGGGCCGTCGACCGGGGTAAGGGCCTCAGGGCCGCTAGTGCGAGCAGTGGCAGGCCAATGCCAAGCGGGGCACTGGCATGTCATCAGGCACCACCTTCCTGAACAGGGCACCGTCTGTCGAGTATGGAGTGCGCGCGCAGCCGTCAATGGTCATGGCATTGGCGGTCAAGTGCGTGGAGGCCAGCCTTTACCTCAGACCTGACGTATAGGGAAAGGGAGGTGCTTCATTCGGCTGGGGCCATTATATTGTATATAAATATGCACCCTCATCTCCAAGACCCCTCAAGCACGGCTAGGCAGGATGGACGCACCAGGACCCCGGTTAGTCTGTACTAACCCCCCTTATGTAAATCTCACATTTTTGGGGTTTTGGATACGTAGGAAAAATCGGGTTTTCCCCCCATATGGGGTTTCTGCTACGTAGTACATAAGGATGTTTTTTTAAAGGAAATTTTATTTTTTTGGTGGATACGTCCCACATGACGAACATTTGATTGCCACAAAAAAGGAGGTAGGAAGGCTGAAAGCTATATACAAATCATTTAAGCGCTTTCTGTATGTTTCTGATGCTATCCTCAACATCTTTTATGTAGCTCGGGTTGCTCATTGCCAATAGCATTGTGCGCAAGGCCGAAGGCACCCAGACGCAGGCTTCATGGGGGTCGGGCTGAGTGATGTTCATCGCAGTAGTCCTTCGAAATAGGAAATGTAAATCATGAGTGTTGATATGTCCAAAGATGTGGCGATCTGGAGTAGAATTCTTGTAACCAATGGCTGCCGGGGTGGAGGGGGAGAAATGGAACAATTGTACATGAATGTACGATAGCTTTGCTCTTGTAGGGGATGCTCTTATGTAGTCATGTCGGCCGTTGTTGAAGCAAAACAATCCTAATATTTTTCCAATGTACATAGTCTAACAAGTTGACATTGGAGATTAGCACCCATCAATCTGATACACAGACAATGAAATATTACTCACCCCTTTCTTGATCACTACCGCAAATTTCCCTGGCTCCAGGGGATTTTCCGAGTTGACTTCACCTGTCGCGAGCAATGCATGAGCATTGAAGTCGAGAACAATTGAGGAGTTGTTTGAAAGCATCTTAAGGTCTAATTGAGTAGGTATGTTCCATCGATGCATGCGAGCCAATGTACCATGCTTGGCATCAGCATCCCGCAAACAAATTGCGACAATCTTGCTGCAGTTCTTTGGGTTGAGTGACTGAGAGGTTTCATCGATATTGGGGTTCATACTGTTCTTCCCTCGCTTACGCTCATTCCCATGGTGAAGCAGAAGTTCACTATCGTGATCGCGGCGAATATTGAGCAAGGTTTCATGATCCAGGGTTGGACCATGGACTAATCGAAGGGCTGATTGATGGTTGACATCAAAGCCATCAACCTTGGTTATCAGTTGCTCCGGGTTGATGACCGCTGCAGAAAAATAATATGATTTCAGGGGTCAGGAATGGTTTGATGGTTTTTCTCATGTGCTCATGGAATCAACATACATTCAGGGTTAAGCAGACTCTTAATGGACATGCGACTGGAGTGGTGAATCTCAGCATCCAAGGAGTCGTGGGTTTCTTCTTGGTCAAGGAGTTCGTGATCGAGAATGCAGCGATTACCAGAAATCAAAGCCGCCTCTTTCATCGCTTCGTTTATATTGTCACTGCACTCATTGTCGGGGGTGGTTTGATGTGGCTTGTAGAAGTTGTAGCTGGGCTCTCTACAGACTGGGGGACTACGGGAGAGCGGGCGATGCTGATGAAGAGAATCAAGTTGGATTTCTCTGAAGAAAGAACAGCGAGAACTGGAGTTAGAACTCCTACAACCGGGAAGATATATGTATCTTCCTAAGAGAGCGACAACGACTAGAAGAGAACAACAATGGATAAAGGAACTGTTAATCAAAGCCCTCTCGGCTAACGAATGAATAGAATCATATTGTGTAAGTAGTATCATAACCCAAACATCCCGGTCTTAAATGCCGGGAGTTCAGAAGACACCTGCCTCATGCAGGTGGCTTCGGCAATGCAGAAGGTGCCTTACGGCCCGTGCCTTTGTAGCCCGGCTACAAAGTACTGCTTGGTTATGCTGATTGAGATGCCTATCATCATAATTTTCTTGTTAGTTGACTCACAGATTGTTTTTCCTTCAGTCAAGTAAGAACAATCACCTTCTTCGCTGTCATGGATAACTTTGACAGGGTCACTTGGTTGACCAGGCACATTATGCATACCGGCAAACTCAATGAGTGCATCAGCTCGCTTTTGGGCAATACTCAAAAATTCATCAATTTGTTGATTTGTTGGAAACTGGGTCAAGATGGCTGCAAGTCGGTGGTCAGTGATGAATGTTTCCGAGAAAGAATATTGATAGCCTTTTATTTCAACAATATCACTTGTTGTTAGATTTCAGGAATGAAGCTCATGTTTAGTGCAAAAACTACTCACCGGAGTGGATGTGTTCAGATTTAGGCATTTTGACCTTTCCCGACATGATGCTCTTCACAATTGTGAAGATTTTGGGCATCATTTGCCTGGCATCCAAGACGGTGAAGTTTGGAAGGATCACTCGCATCCATCCAAATATGTGTTCACATGCTTCTGTTCCGTGCTTCCACGGCATCAGAGGAACATGGGAATAGTATTCCCGATGCGAGAGGATTAAGCTAAGCAAAGAGTGAGCCAGTAAAGCGAAGATCTTCTGGCTTTGATGCGAAATACCATTTTGGTCAAGGGACATGACTCCGCCCGTGGCTTTCTGCTGTTCCCGGAGAAACTGGTGCCAGCGAGTCAAGAAAAAGTGAGATGTGTAGACCGAGATAATTCGATCAAAATGGCTTATTGTCTGATTTAACCAAGCATCACAAAGCTCTCCCATGACAAAAAGGTAGATTGCTAGTCCGGTGCAATTGCTGGATCCCAAAGCAAGCTTCAATGTGTCCTCATTCAAGACTCGGTACGCACGTCCGTCATCTTGCTTTTCGGAGTTGAATACATCTCTGACGTAGAGAGATGAGTTGCTATTCTCCACCAGAACCGAAAGGTGAAGTATGGAGAACCAAAACTTCCCAAAACATAAGAGTCGAGCACCCGAGAGAAGTTGATTTACACTAGTTTTACGTGCGTGCTTAGGATCTTGAATTCCAACTAAGGGAATTGGTGGATTTCCAACTAATGGTATTTCGATCTTGATGCCATGTTCGATATTATTGTATTTTAAGTGTAATTGGGAGAGTTTAACAACTTCCATTTGAGCTGAAAGTTCATTTGCAGCTCCATCCGAACTGATTGACAGTACAATCATTCCGACTTGACCACATAGAGAGAGAACCTGTCGGTGGGTTTCAAGGATGTCAGAGGCACCTTCCTTGTCTTTGCTGGCTAGGAGAGCTACCACGTAAGTTGGAATTCCTGGCAATGGTACCTGGATGGTGTATGCTCGAACTTTTGAGCAGAAGTTTTTGGTTTTGATGATTCCTTCAGTCAATTTCTTGAGGTGCTTCTCAGATTCGAACTTGATATCTCCTCCTTGAGCACCGACAAGGAATCCTTGTGGGCTCGCAAACTTTTGAGACAGACAGTCTGGTCTGAGCCAACAGCTAAAGGTCCGGAGTAGTTTAAATCGTTGAGAACTTTGGCAATTCGTTCAAAGTTCTTCAGATCAAGTCCATCGGCCAGTTGAGCAGAGTTCTTCGCACGTATTTCTCGTTGACTTCGGATAGCTCGGCCAGCAAATGTTTCGCGAAAAAATTGAGCTCCTCGTGGACTCAACGCAGCCAAGGTCATCAAGAAGTCATCAAAATGAGGTGCAAATCGTACACCAGTCAGGGCCTTTCCCCTGCTTTCTCGTTCATTCCGCACACCAACCGCCATAACCAAACCTTTGAAAGGTTCAAGGTTATCGAACTTCCCCGCTTCTGCTTGCGCAGCAAAGACTTTCCAGAAGGTCTTGTCATCCTTTTGGTTGCTCGTTCCAGAATATGGGGGGAAAACCCAATTTTTCCTACGTATCCAAAACCCCAAAAAT
>SMGU01004481.1:0-11185 GCA_004348175.1 Puccinia novopanici
TTTTCATCACAATTGAACCTCTGTGCTCATCTGGCATCCATTTCCAGATGAAAATAAGAAAGATATGTAATTTTTGAAATATGAGTGTGGCAATGCATGCCAGATGAGCACAGAGGTTCAAATGTGATGAAAAATGTGACAAAAATTTACAAAAAAATCATGTAACCACTGTATGACTAACCACTGTCCCATTTCACTCAACCACTGTCCATGCTGGGAATGTACTTAATGTTTGTAGTGTGACTTGTAAGGTACTTCAGACCTACATACCCCAAGTTACCAGCAGTTTATTCAAGAAAGTTAAGTGAAAGCACTTGCGTGCAAGTGCCAGCAAAACATCCCTGGTGGTAGAAGTTGAATTCAGAAATTCTGAGTTTTCCTGCACCTGGGGGGGTGGAAAATCATTTTTGATGTGCGACCCCTGGGGGTTTTGGGTTTTACGGAGTGGGTTTCAGAGTTTACGGGGTTTTTTTTTCGCAACCATTTCTTTCTTCTTGTTTTTGGTTGCACGGCCCACCCCCCTTTTGGGGGAGGGTGGATTATTTTTGCGACCCTCCAATTCCCCAATGGAATTGGACGGTCAACCGGTTGTGGTTCAAATTTGAAAAATTCAACCCGCAAACCTCTATTACAACGCAGAACTAGTTCCGCAACCCCTGTCAACCAGCGGGCCGACATCCGGGGGGTCGCGGAACAAAAATTGGGGGGTTGCGTGTTGAACCCCCAAATAGAATAGTGTAGTGTTTTTTTTCCTCTGCCAGTGCTTTAGTGTTGGTGTCATGACAGGGCAACTACAGGCTGCTACACTGAGTTACACTATTCTACAGTGCTTGTAGCAGCTATTTATTGCTAAAAAGTGGTGTAGCATAGTGTAATAAGGCCTTTTTTGCCTCATTCCATTAGCATTAGTGAAAAATTGCTAATGGCTATGAAAAAAGTTGTTAGCTGTTAGTGGTTTTGCACTGTACTACGCTGATGATACTGTTAGTGTAGAAGGCCCACTGTTGCTGCTATGGGCTCAGAAATAAGTGAGTCTTGTATTTCAGAAGAGAAAATGAGAAACACAAAGTGAAATGGGGCCTGAGTTGAGGGCCTAGTGTTCAAAAGAATAGAAAACAAAATAAATAAATACCTTTTTGGGGGGATGATCAGAATTCTAAAAGAATCAGGACTTTGAAACATTCATATTTTCATTTTAGTCCCCATGGAAAAGGATTACACTCCTTGAAAATGGCTCCAATATTATTATGATTAATGCCACACACAATTATGTGGACAACTATTCCTTTTGAAATGGTAGCAAATTCAATCTGCCCACAATCATGATCTGAGATCCATACATTTGGAAGGGGGTCCCTGTGGCATGGGCATTCATCACTTCAGCTTCCACGTTTTTTGTTTTCAAGATTTCTGTTTCTTTGCTCTTCTCAAATGTCTGATATTCTCTGCAACCTCACAGGCCTGCAATCAGCCACAACCTCACTTGGCTTCAACATAGTTCAGTATCATTATTGACTTCATAATAGCAATGAAAAATTAAGTTAAAAACACCTATCAAGACCGGGGCACACAAGCACCAAAACATTATTGGTGCTTGTTCTACATCCTGAAAGCATTTAAGGCCCAGTCAAAGATTTTCCTTATTAATCAATCAATCAAATCAAAGGCTTCCAAACTATTCACTACAATAATGGAAATCCAAATGTTCCATTCATATAATACTAGCTCTGATGGCATCAATTCACCCAAGGGTTTTCCAACTACATGAAGAAGCAGTGGGCAGGGATGATCTCATACTGGTCATTTCACTTTTGTGCAGACTGAGGGACTTCCATTTCATTTATCCTATCCTATGTAAAACTTATTACTTCCCCAAAGACTTCACACCAGGTAACTCACACCAACAACTATGTTGAAGCCTGACATCAAGTCCTGAAGCATAAATAAATTCCTCCTCCAGATCACTGCCAGATAGATGAAGGTGCTGCCATAATTGCAGATCAGATTGAACCAAATTCTTTCTGGGCACAAAAACAAGTCCCGTAATTGTATTTAGAACATTGGAAAACCCTGTTTCAAAGCCATGCAAAGAAAAAAAGGAGATACCTACACACCATAATCACTTGACTTATTGAGGATCTCAATTTTTGAATTAAAAAGATATGGCAAGTTTGAACAGCTCATACACATATTTAAAAAATGAACAACAGCTGTTTTGTTTTTGAACTTTTTTTGTCTTTATTTTTTTTTATAAAGATGTTTAAAAACCCAACAACTGTGGCATACCAAGTCTCATTTCAAAAAGCAGCTGGATTGCACAAACCTCAGATAACCAGATTCTCCTGTCCACATTTCTCCAGTTTTGCAAGAGTTTAAGAACATTTATTTTATTGGATGTCAACATAAAATGATGATAGTTTAAAAATATGAAGGAAAAAGTGAATCAATACCCAGGCAAGAGCCACCACTTTTTCAAATAACACACTTACCAATCCAAGCTATGCTGTTTCCACCCCTACTAGTAAAAGGCTATGAGATGGAAATTCATATTGCCAGTTTCAACCCCCAGACACAATCAAACACAGGGCCACTGTAGGAAACCCAGCCTTTCTTTGATCAACTCACTGTCCCCCCTTGAGTTGAGCTTGATTTTTGGATGACTGATAGGCTTTTGGATTACCAATTTCTTAGCTTGGTTTATCTCACTCTTCCCACTATTTTGTGTTACCTGGGTGTTTCCAGCCAGCCATAGTGAAAGAGACCCTGTTGCACTGACTTCTGACTATGGTTCTCACTTTCCTAAGAATGGCTGAAAACTTCTGTGTGATAATCATCTGCATATGAGCAATTGATGGAAAAAAAATCAAGGATTAGTTTCATTAGGAAAAAGATGACTGTAGTCAGAATTCATTGCAAATTGTTTTCCCAAAATTTGGTTGCACTGGAGCCTCCCAGGAAACCCAGCCATGGCAGCAAGAGTGAGACAAAACAAGTGATGAACTTGGTTAGCCAAGATCATGCCTGACTTATAGGATAGATTGCATTGTGAGGAGTACTTCTACCCCTCCACATATTGCATTACATCTCAGTGTCTGTATTACATGAACTAACTAAAAAATTAATGTACAACTGGCAAAATCAAATCAAATAATTTTTATCTGACTTCTTGCCTTAAAACCACAGCAATGGTACCCAATAATTCCCAATGCCTCAAAGCACTGCTTGCGGTAGATTTACACATACAAGCTTGTACTGTCATAGATTAGATCAAAATTGTGCTTACCCTTGCCCATCAGCCCTGTTGCCTGCTTGAGAAACATACATCCTGTTGTCTGAACAATGGTCAGCCAACAATCAAGCTCATCCCAATTCAACTGGACTGCTTCAGATACCTTGGTTAAGTCTGTAAAAAGTTCGAGTGGTCCAAATGGGTTGCCTTCTTCAATCATTCTGAGAATTGAGTGCATTGAGCTCATGAAGTTCACCATGGTCACTGGTGAGGCCTTGGTTAAAAGGTTGTGCTTATTATGACCAGAATTCAGTATGTCAACCACTTGCTTCAGTGCCAACCTGCCTAATGCCTCCAATCTCCAATTTGAGCTGATCTGTTCCATCTCTGCATTATTTTCTCAATAATCTTTCCAACTCTGGGGAAAAAATGGAACTGGTTTGATTCTCATTGTTGAAAGATCTGTTTTCCACCAGCACCAACTGTTGTTGCACTTTAGGTATGTCATCAGAGAAAAGCTGAGTCTCCTCCAAATTCCATTTGTTGGACTGGGTCTGTGAGGATAGGCTGTAAATCTGACATTCCACCTCATAGCCTTCTCCAAGGAGTGGTGGTACCAGAGTCACCTGTAGTATTGATTGGTTTTTTTTTTTTTTTTTGAATTGCTGAAGGAAGAGATCTAATTTTTGATTGGCTCATTCCTCCAGATTTTTCTAATATCATCATGTTGTGTTGACATGTGAGATAGTACATATCTTCACACCCATTCCCAAACCTCAAGTAAGGCAGACACTGCAAGCACCCGGTGATATGAGTTTTTTTCAATCCAGATTCTTTTCCAAACAAAAACTTTTATGAAACATTTGTTTGGTTTGTGAAAAAAGTGATAAAAACAAAAGATACAAAAAGTACCAAAAATCAGCTTTGGTGGAATTTATTAAGCTTTATGTATATGAGCTGATGAAACTTGCCATGTCTTGTAATTTGAAAATTGATATTCCCAATAAATTGAGTGATTCTGGTGTGTAGAAATCTGCCTTATCCTTTGTGTGGCTTTGAAACAGGTTGGGCTGTTGTCTGAAAAACCCTTCCTGGACTTGCATCTATTCCCAGAAATAGTTTGGTTCCATATGATTAGAAAAGATGGCCACCACTTCATTGATCTGGTGGTTTTCTGGAGGAGGAATGTATTTTTTCTTAAATAGTTGATGTCAGGCTCCAAAATAGTTGTTGGTGTGAGTCCCCTGGTGTGCATTATTTAGGAAATTAATAATTAGCTTGACATTGGAATCTTGATACATAAAATGGAAAGCCCATGCCAAAATATGAAAGTGGAATAATCAGTACAATATCCTCTCTGCCCATGGCTTGTTGACATATTTGGAAAACCCTTGGCTTACTTGACACCATTGGAGCCACTATGATATGAATGGCATTGTTGGATCTTCATTTTTTTAGAGAATGGTTTGGAAGTCCTTGATGGAAGATTTTGATTTACTTTTCCATGAAAATATTTGACTGGGCCTTGAATGCTTTTGTGATGTGGAACAAGCACCAATAATGTTTGGGTGCTTGTGTGCCAATGTCATGATACACATTCTGAACTGAATTTTTAATTCCTAGGGAACAATCACACATGATGGAGTGAGGTAACATCCCTGAGCTACATCAAATCCATGTGAGAATGTGGGTGATTGCAGGCCTGTGGGGTTGTAGAGGATATCAGCATTAGATAAAAACAAATCAACAGAAATTTTTGAAACCACTGATGTGACAGCTGAAGTGGTGAATGCCCATGCCACTGGGACCCCCTTCCTGAAATATGGGTCTTGGAGCATCATTTTGAAAACAATACATTTAATACCCTCTAACAAGAAATATTTTTCCACAGAATTGTGTGTGGCATCAATAATAATCATATTTGAACCATGATCAAGGAGAATTTGCCTTTACCATGGGGACTGAAATGAAAACATGAATGTTTCAGAGTCCTAAAAATCCACATTTACATTTCAGATCCCCTTGACAAGCTCAATTCTCTACTTGGATAGTGATATGAAAGGACTGGGGTCACAACTTGACTGAGGAGTCTACAATTTTGAATAACCAAAGCCTATCATAAAGTGACAGGTAGCCTTCAGGCTTCACAATGTGGGAGGTCAACTGGTAAAAGGGAAATTTTCAGTTTTTAGCTTCTCAACATCCAAAATGATTGTCATGAGAAGAACAAACATCCAATATATCAGATGTGTGGATGTTTTTCTGTCCATTCCAGCCTGTCATCAACCTCATCAGTAAGCCATTGGTCTAATATTAGAGGGATTTGGGTGACCAACATGTCTTGGTGCGAGTTGGAATTAAAGTTGTGCCTCAAAAACCAACAGACTCATAATGAATCCATTTGAATGTGGTGAGAAATTCAGAAGCAAGCACAACATCCACAGTGGTCTGCTTCATGGTCATTTTTGTGGGAATCTGGAAGTGGTTTGGGAGTTCCACTGCATGGGCAGTGTTTCTCAAGCTTGAAGGTGGAATCTGGGAGCCAACCACTTCCCTTAGTTTGGGTGAGTTCTTCATTGGTGCGGTGTGTTTCTTTTCTGAAAATTCCATTAACTTGTTGACAAAATTGCCTGCACAAACTTCTGGGCATCAAGATGTTCTTTTCAAGGAATAGCAAGTCAAAAGGAAAATTTCCAAATGATGGGGGGCTGTCCACAACATCACCAACCAACCGTAAAGCATAAGGGGCTGAACTGATACCTTCTGGAACAGGTACTGATCAGTGGGTAAGAGATGGTGGGACAATCTGAGTGATGTCCAGGACCAGAGGAAAGTCAAAGAAGATAGACATAGTGTAACAAGTGGTGCAAAAATTAAACAGTGAAAGGAGTGTTGGGGTCACCAGAACTGGATTAGAAGAATGGATGGTGTCAAGTTGGAAGTTGAAAAGAGAAGCCTCAATGATAGGGATAAGGTTAATTGTAATTATTATTATTATAAAGATAAAGTAAATGGCAATAGCAATGGTGATAGTGAGGTCAGAGCATCTCTAACAGCCTGGAGTGGATTGCTGCAACTTTGGTGGGCCACAAGCACAATTCCCAGGATGTCATTAAACTTTCACATTATTTCAGAAAACGGACTGTCTATCCTGGTGGGGGTGAATCAATCTGGACCCTAAATTCTAAACATTTTCATGTCACTACAATGTATCTCTGACATCTTCAAAAAAAAAACCCACAAAATGCAAATATATGTGTTGATGATATTGGTGATGTTGATGTTGAAAGTGTTGAGTATGTGTGTTGCAATTTATGTCTGAGGAGGTCCACGGGGATGTGGTGCAAAAAAAATGAGAGAAGTTCAATTGTGATATGACAAGAAGCTTGGTTTAGCAGCTTGTGGAGCAGGTTGCCAAAGCTGCCAAGAGTAGCAGCTTCTGGAAGCTTGCATCCACCTCTGAAAGCTTTGGTAGGTTGTGTGGCAGGTCTGCTGTGAGCTCAAATACCCACAGGGCTTCCAAATACAGATCCAGGTTGTGCAATAGCAGGACCATTAGGGATGCTTGCAAAGGTAGTTAAACTGTTGATAGTCAATCAATAATATGACAAGGAGCCAGTTTGGAATGATAAAAATTATTGGGAGGGAGAAAGTGACTGAGGTGTCTGTATGTGCGGATGCTTCTTCTTGCTGTTAATGGAGGATGGTTTTTAAGGAAAAGGATAGCTCATTAGAAATGTGGATGTAGAATTTTTTTTAATTGCATAAGCAGATGCACTTGGTGAGACCAACCTGCAAAGCACTGGGATGCAGAGACTGGGGAGATGGGAGGGGCAATCACTTGCTCATCATCCATCAACCAAAGGGGACTGATTTCTCTCAGTATGTTTTTTTTTTTGTTATTATAGGTGATTCTCAAACCAAGTTTTCAAGTGGAATGTTTCAACCAAGGCTTTCCTAATCAAAGCAATCCTTGAGGTTTTTTTTCATCAATTGCACATCTGCAGATGATTATCATGCAGATAGTTTTGGCTATGTGTCAGACTCCAACCTGGACTACTGCAACACCATTGATAAATCCAACATGAAGCAGCTGAACAACCACTCTAGACTGTACCACCTGGGCTCCCAGAAACACAAACATCTCAATGCACCTTGCTGCTGGGATTGGGTTGACATTCCATGCCTCCCAGCCACTTAGAAATATGAAGGTTTGACAGTCTGCCTAGATGGAAACCATTTATTGGTCCTGCAAGTCATTAAAGAAATAGCATGTGCCAAAAGGCCATGGTGGTATTTGGAAGGGTAAGGTCAAGATGACAGGGCAGCATCCTTCTGTGGTTCTTGCTGGTTTACCAGTCAAGCAAACATATACCTCAAATGACAACCAGCTCTCAAGAATGAGCCATCAGCCTTTCACAAGTTGGACAAGTTGGCACCTTGGCCAACTAATGTTTATAATGACTCTTAACTCCTGACTGGGTTTTGAACACATACATACTTTTGATTATTTTGTTGAAAAAAAAAAAAAAAAGCAAACCTCATATAATTGGGGCCTGAAAGACCTGGCCGTATATCCCCACCTGCTGTCGGATGGGGATAGACAGTTTTAAACTTGAGAGGTGTCGTTCCAACCTGCCCTCCCCTCTCCCGCTATGATCACAATCTTTAGAATCAGAGCATCTGTCGCTGGGGAGCTTCTTATCAACTTGCAACACAGGTTTAATACAGGTAATATAATACACAGATCGCTCCACTCCAGAAGAGCTCGTTTGAAGACAAAAGACTTCCTGCTTGATGGTTAGACCCTACCCATGGTCTCGGCAAGTCTTACTTGTCAGTGAAGTGTAGGAGTGAGGGTTAAGCCGTTGATTTCTTTTGGGAAAGGCAAGTTTTGGCATCTTGCCATCCTTCTACATGGATGAGTGGATGTGAAGCGAGGGTCTCGGTGAGAGTCAGAAGTGTGCGGGACGGGCCAGGGCAAGGGAAGCCGGGGTGGGGTGAGCGGGATGAGCGGCTGAGCGGCCGACGGGGAGGTAGGCGATGGGACGCGACAGTGCAGGATGGTGAGGAGACGCGCTGCTTCAGTTCGCGCGGCAACGAGGAGTGTGACGCGTGGCTGGTCTGACCAATCAGAGCGCGCGACGGCACGATCCAGACTGCATGACTGGGTGGACGGTCAACAAGCAACCTCAGTCAGTCAGCTCAGCCACACTACTACTGAGCCTGATCGACTATAAAGAGAGCTGTCTTCTTCTCCCCTCTCTCTCTCCTCATCATCCACCACTCCTCACACACACTCAAACACACACACACACACCAACAACTCCCACAACCAACACACACTCTCCACACCATGCCTCCCAAATCCACCACCGCCGAGAAGAAGCCTGCCTCTACCGCCTCCAAGGCCCCCGCCAGCAAGGCCACCAGCTCGGCTGCCCCCCCCGCCGAGCCCAAAGCTAAAAAGTCAACCAAGCCCGCCGATGGCGAGAAGAAGAAGCGCAAAAAGAAACGTAACGAGACCTAGTATGTCTTCTTCCCTCTACAACTCCCTCCTTCTCATATTGCTGACTATGATTCACTGGTCTCTGCAGCGGTATCTACATCTACAAGGTCCTCAAACAGGTCCATCCCGACACTGGTATCTCCAACAAGGCCATGATGATCATGAACTCCTTCGTCATTGACATCTTTGAGCGGATTGCCACCGAAGCCTCGAAACTTGCTCTCTACAACAAGAAATCCACCATCTCATCCCGAGAGGTGTGTATCCTTCCATCTTCCTTGTCTTATCATCTCGTCGGCTCACCCGTTTGTGTTTATCTTCATCAGATTCAAACCGCTGTCCGACTCATTCTCCCCGGAGAGCTCTCTAAGCACGCCATCTCAGAAGGAACCAGTTAGTCTCCATTCCCTCCCCCCGCTCTCCTTCTCAACTGTTGCTGACTCATTCCTCTTCCGCCAATCTGCAGAGGGTGTTACGAAGTACACTTCTTCCAAATAATCTTTTTCTTACTTTTTCTTCTTGCTCTTTTGTGGTTTCCTTTCTAGTGAAAAATCGATCTTTTGTCGGTTGTTGTACTGTTGCGCTTTTTAAATAAAAAATATTTGTCCCTTTACAATGATCTTGCCTCCTCAACACTCTGGTCTTCCAGACCACTTGCATTCCTCGTACACAAGAGCAGACAGCTCTCGCCTCTCCCAGGCTGCCATTTTACTTCTGCATGAACTCGTTTGACTTCTTGCGACAGTTGTCTTGCCTTCGGACGACTGGAGAAGGGGAAGCCAACATGAACTGAATTGCCACACAAGTATAGGTGTGCCAATCATGACAATTCATACAATACGACGAATCACAAAAGAGAAATGATGACTGAGAAGAGGAGTTTCTGTGTTAAGAATGGAAAGAGTATCTCCAGCAGGCGAGTTTCCATTTCCAGTGCCTGATGAGAGCGAGGCAGTCGGCCTTGAGCAAAGCGGGCTGGAGGCGCCACCAAGCGAGATTGTAGTTGTGGAAGGCCTGGCGATGATGGATGAGCCAACGGGCGTAGAAGAGATCGAGGTCGTCGAGGAGACGTTCGTTGTTGAGAGGAGGGGGGTGATCAGGAAGCTTGAGGGCGAGTTCCTGATGCTCGAAGCGGCGGGCCATGGGGTCCCAGAAGGCGTGGTTGAGGGCGTCGGCGCGGGCGCGGAGACGGGACCATTGGAGGTCCTGGAGGTCGAGATGGGCCTTGAGGGCGACGAGGGGCGGCGGCATGGGGACGGGACTTAACGCGCCGAACTCCTGCAGCGAATAGGGATGGTGGTGTCCCGCGCCGGTCGTCGTCGTCGTCGGCTCCCGCGAAGAACATCGCTCCGCCCGCTCGCGCCCCTCCTGCTCCTCCCGCTTAGCCCGTCGTCCTGAGGCGCCCGTCGTGCGACTCATCTGCCGCTGGATCGTTCCCCCTCCTACGCCCCGTCCTGCCCTCCACATCATCATCGCCATCTTCTCGGCTTGCTTCTTTTTTTCCGTCCGTGTCGCGCCACCCCGTCGTGTCCAACTTCAACCTCGGTGCTCTTGGTTTTTTGTGGTATGTGTGCGTGTGGTCCTCGTCTGCGGCTGTTGCAGGGCGTCCGAGCCTCCCCGCTGCGTCACACCCGAAGCCCGCCCGGGCGCCGCTCGCGCAGTCACCCCCCGCTGCGAAGACCTGGGACATGCAAGGACATCTCACTTCAAAAAAAGGCTTGCCTTTTTGTGCTGTGTGGAAGAAAAGACTCAGAGCATACATACATACATGCATGCTGTTTCTTCATAGAAAAAAGCACAATGCGTCAGTGGTATTATATCTTTCAGTGCAGATGTGTGGTGTCAGGTATCAACACACTCAAAAAATGGAGTCATGTGATGCTCCCTTATCGCTCTGCAAGGAACTGTGTCTCAGAAGAACAAGCCAGACATAGCTGCTCTCACACAAAACTTTTTTTTTTTGGCTGGTTGAGTATGTGTGTTGATTGAAAGCAACATCCCTTGGGAGCTAGCATTCAGTGAGTATTCTCTTTATCTTTGCAACAAAAAAAAAAAAAAACAGCTGTGCATTACTTTTATCCAGATCCCAAAGAATCATTTGAATCAAGGTGAAAGGCACATCAGAGGCAAGCAAAACAAATTTGAATCCTAGGGGAACCAAAACAAAAACAAGCTTGAAAGTAATTGATGGGGAGAGAAGGAAGCAAGACTACCAACCAACATACGCAGAGGAGAGGGCTGGAATCTTGTATGTTTTTCTGCGGTGATTGTCATGAAACCAAAGGGAAAAGGGTGTCACCAGATCACAAGGTGAAATCAGGATAGGCAGTAGTGGAGGACTTCCCACTGCCCAGATTCCTTAATGATCTGGTTCTTTTATTTCTCAAAACTCAACTTTGTTTGTGTTGAGATTTTCACTTGTGTCCGATCTCTCTTTTTTTTATCAC
>SMGU01004488.1:0-14850 GCA_004348175.1 Puccinia novopanici
CCCTCCCCCCCCCCCCTCAACCCAAACACCATGAGAATCTATAAGCATGGGGACCTGGACATCAGCCCATGCTATAACCAAAAACCAAAAAGCTCCCTCTCCCCAGAGAGGTAGAGCCCAACTGGCTCACACCCACCTCAACCTAGGTGTTGGTTTATCTAGAAACTACAGCACAGCACATGTGCAGCCGGAGCATCCCACTGGCTATCCACAATCTCCAGATCCAAAGCCTGGAAAGGGCTTCATCATTGGAATCATCTAAGCACACAATTCCTACCTCTTGCACTGTTTGAGATTTTGGTTGATTATTGCATAATAAATTGAGTTGAATTCTTCTCAATCCTCAGCAAATCAACATGAGAAACTGACCAAAATAATTGGTCCCTAATGCACCTAGTCCTCTCATCCAAACAACACTTCCAGTCCCAGAAAGAATTTGCAAGCCCCATGTAGTCTGGGTTTGGCTTGTTCTGGATCAGACACAAGCAGAAAATATGTGCTTATTTTGATCCAAGCACTCTCTCATGAAAAAGGGAAGCAGATTACATGATTCAAAAAAGCAATCCATGATTTCTACCACAAAATTAATCATCTTGGCAGCCCTCCTTGGCAAACTGCTAAACACAGTTTTCTTTTGAGAGAATCTTCCCTGTCAAACTGCTAAAAGCAGTTTGCGTGGAAGGGAGGGAACCCTCCCTGTCAAACTGCTAAGAGCAGTTTACGTGGAAGGGAGGGAACCCTGCCTGTCAAACTGCTAAAATTGGTTTGCTCTGGAAGGAATCCTCCCTGGAAAACTACTTAAAGTAGTCTGCTTTGGAAGGAATCCTCCCTGGAAAACTACTTAAAGTAGTTTGCTTTGGAAGGAACCCTCCCTGGCAAATTTCTAAGAGCAATTTGCTTTTGATCTGCTTTTAGCAGTTTGCCAGGGAGGGTTCCCTCCAAAGATTTTTTTTAGCACTTTGCCAAGGAGGGTTCCCTCCCAAGCATACTGCTTTTAGCAGTTTGCCAAGGAGGGTTCCCTCCCGAGCGATTTTTATGACGGAAGCAGCGGAAAATCCCAATTGGCACTTTGGGTCTCAGTGTGTCTTACTTGCTGCTGCATCTTCCCATTCCATGTTTGCAAACTGCCAGAAACCGAGGAGAAAAAAAAACTCACATCAGCTCTACAGTCATTGTGCAGAGGGCAAGGCTCGCCCCCCAGCTGGAAACATGCGTGACATGAACTAGATAAGGAGGGTGCGAACAAATTCTCGGATGAAAGCCTCTTTGTCTTTGTGAAGGAGTGACTGACTGTTAGTTGGCAACCTGGCTTTCGGAGCCGAAAAAAAAAAACGAACTTTGAAGAGCTGTTGATGGCTGGAGCAGGGATTTGTGACTGGTAGGCTTTAGAGCCGCCTAGCATAGCCAGAGCGACTCCGGGAACTCGCCTAGGAAGAATCAAGCCAAACAAAAGCGGCAGCTTTTTTGAGAATTGATAAGCGCAATGTGTAGAAGAAATATGGGATCAAAACCAAGTTCAGCCATCAACCTCAAGCAACTAATTTTCTAATAAGCATTGCAATAAACAAATGACACTGACAGAACAACGTAGGACATGTTGAGTAGGAGGATAGAAAGATACCGGTAAATGGTGATGACTTGGTTTGAGCTTGGTGTTTCAAGGTGTGCGTGTTGTCGCTAATCTGGAATGTTGGAAGGGGGCAAATGAATTTACTCTTTTTGTGTGGAACCATTTTTTTCCTTGTTTGATCTGAATGTATTCGTCAATAGTACTTCTGAGCTTCAACTCTGGAAGTCCCATCTCTTTGGCCAAATCACTGCCTGATTCAAAACACTTCATGAGGCCTATTCTGACGTAATGCTTGCCTTGTAAAAGAAAAGTGGCATGATGCCACAAAATCTCGTTGGAAGATTCCTTGTTAAGCACAAGTCAAATTGGAAACTGGGATGAGGTATGAATCATCAAATCATACTTCGGCGGTAGCCAAGGATTTGTTAAACACGCCTTGTTGTTTTCCCACATCTTGCCCGTAACGTAATCACGGTGACCCAGCTCATCAACAAAGCGATTCCCTTCTCAGTCCAAAAGGATTCCACCCAGGCCACGCAGAGTTTTGTAAGTTTCCTTTGCGTCGGCGTTAATCTGCGCAGCATGATGAGCTTGAGGTTCGATAATGTGGGTCTGTTTATTATAGGAGGCTGCCCAGGGATCGGACGGCGTGGTGGCGGAGGAACACGGGAGTGGTGAAGCGTGTGCCAAAGCCCGGCTGACCATCTGTGCTGTTGGAGGGTTACAGTACAGATCACCAAGCAAAGGATGTGTGTTGCCGGGTCGGGAATATATGTATGGGTTGTTGCCTCCGCGTGTGGGCGCAATCTGCGGATGTTAATTAGCATTTTTTGAGGATTTCCTCTTCAGTGGATTGGGGTTGATTTGGAGGAGGTATCAGCTTGACACCTTGGGGTTCCTTAGGGGACACGGCTTTGATATCTGGGGTCGCTTGAAGGATGCAGCTTGACTGGCTGTAGATTCCTGAGGAACTGATCTTGACCACCTCTCAGTGTAGGTGCGGAGGTTATTGATGGCTTCTTGTGATTGTACTTTGAACTCTTCGGCTGTTAGGACGACAAAATAACATCAAGAAACCATCTTACTGAGCCAGAGAAACCATTCTCATTGAAGGAGGTAGAGCAGCAAACCTGCTTTGGCCGAGGCATCCTTGAGTGCTGCACTCAAGCCGAGCTTCTTCCCTGAATTTGAGGATGGTAGCCTCCTTTCTTCAAAAAACGCCTTCCGCGCGGCACTTTCTTCTATCATCTTCTGCCTCGCGTCTTCCAGCTCCTTACGCAGTTGCTCTTCTTGTGCGCGCCTGAGCTCATTCGCGTCTTGCTTCAGTGGATTCATAGCCTTGCCACGTTCTTGCAGAAGCTTGCGTTCGCGCTTTGTGGCTCTTGCTTTGCCCTCAGCTTCTTGCCCTTTGGCTCTGGCCTCGACCTCGCTTACCAACGCTTAAGTGCGTTCTTGCCAAAGAGCCAGCTGTCCGTATGATCAAGATACACCAATCAAAAAGGATTGTGGGGATGCGGAAAGACAGTACAGGGGAATCCAAACTAATTACCCCGGCCTCACGTGTTTGCCTGCCTACTTCAACCTCCTTGCATAATTCCTGCAATTTTCTCTCAGCCTCGAATCGTAACTGCTGTTTTTTTTCCTCGATCGCCTGCTGATGTACAAGTCTCTGCTCTGCTTGCTGTTTATCAATAAGCAGCAAAAACGCAGATGAGCATCTGGTCTTGATAACCCCCCTAGGCACATAAAAAAAGTTTACCCTCTCGGCTGCAATTGAATTGCGCTCTTGAGCTTCAGCAACTTCAATAATTTTGGTGTGTTCCAGCGTCTTCTGTGCTTTGCGGTTCATCTCTTCACTCCTCGGGAAAAAAAAAGAGGATTAGGGAGGGCTTACCTCTCTCCTGAACAAGACGAAGAAACTGGCAACAAGGACCAACTGACAGATCAAGGCTATCCAGAAGGGCCAATTAGCGAGGGGAGAATTGGCATAAGAGAAGCCAGGATTCCACAGGCCAAGGTCAGGGAGCACACCGCCAGGACCAATGTGATTTGGCGCCAATATGGCTCGCGCAACAAGCACCACCGTCAATCCAATTATTTGCGCAAAACATAGCGTCGCCACCACATGCACCCTGCTCAGCACGCCTGGCACGACACCCAATACCCAGAGCCATAGCCACAAAGAGGCTACACTCATTCATTGATGAAAGAAAAAGTAAATATATAAAGAAACAAGAGAGAGAACAAAGAAAGAAAGCAGCCTCATGAGCGTCTGATGGGAAATTTGGAGCCTCAGACGTAGGACTCACTGGCAAGGTGGGGGCCCGCCATGCCTCTCCAAGAGATGTAAGGAGTGACACTGTTTGTGACCCACAACATCTGGCACCACCTGGGTGCGCCAAGCCCCATCTCAAAGATTGCAACCAGCCACGTGTGTGGCTTGTAAGCCAGGCTGAGTGCCCAAATCGTAACCTCAAAAGAAGAAAGAAAAAAAAGAAAAAAAATTCGTGTCAACTTCCCACGTGACAACATCTGTGCTATTCAAAACCAGGGCCCGTAAACTACTCACCGCCCACACCCCCACAAAAGAGAACAAGAGCAAGAAAAGCGTGATCCCAAACAAGGTCTCCATTGTCCACAGGAAATTCCAGTTGCGTCCATAAGGCCCCGATCTGCTAAAAACATGACAATTGTTACATGTAATAATATACTGGAAGTGTCTATGAAACGTGGAACTCACAGCCAATAGTTGCGTCAAATCTCGGTGGTCAAAAACCAAAGGACCAGTTTCCTTCTGAAAAGTGCTCTGGTGAAGTTCGGTACTGTTCCCGGTTGATTTCTATAATACCTGGGCTTTCAATTTAAGAAAAAAGGAGGCAACTGGCGATGGTTACCCAGATTATGGCCCGCTGTGAATCAAAATTATGTGAATCAAGTGACTTACTAGACCTAGGAACAGTATGTATGCAATGAAGTATCCGGCACCTAGACTCAGGGTAATCACATTGATCCAGCCTGGCGGCGCAAGTGCTACATTCATCGGATTCACTTTTTTCAGCTTGTATCCCCAATAACAAAGAGTCCTGACCTTGAGCATAGACACACACAGAATCAGAGATTCATATTTCATTATTTTCAAACAACCAAATGCTTAAAGAACTTACCCAAACTTGCAGGAGTCTGTTGTGCCTCCAGCTTCCTCACCAAAATTGGAGCTAGAAAACACTACAAAATGGATTGAGGGTGAAGATCAGCTTAAAAACTAGATCTCTTTTGTTAGACAAGAGATAGAGAAGCTTAAAAAAGCCAACTGTCAAGGCAAAGGAGTAGAATCCTGAAGCAGCAACAACACTCCTCCCACCCCTCCCCATTGCCCCTCTCATGTCTCACCGGACTATCTTCCTCCTTGCTCCCCCCACCGTGCCGGCCCACCAAAGTCCAATGTGAGCTGACTACATCCATTCTAATGTCATGGTTGGGACTGATCCTCAAAAGAATTCCAGCGGGGCCCACGAGCAAGCCGGAAAAGCTGTTGCGTTGGGTACAGCTTGTTAATGGTTCAGCAGAACACCATTTTCTTAGTAGTAAGTCTTATCTGAGCTCTTCTTGGATGTTGGCGGAACTAAATTTTTACTCGGAATTGGATATGTCATCTCTGTAAATGGATTTACAAGGACCAAGTCATTCGTGTGATGGTAGTAATAAAAACTAAATTACTCCAGTATCATTCTTTTATGTATGTAAAATATTCATGTATGGGGCTGTCGTGTATGACAGGTGAATACAAGATGAGGCATTTGTGGATCATAACTATTCGTGTATTGTTAGCTAGTCAAAGAGCAAGTAAAGAAGAAATGATTTGAGTTTCACGATTTGTTTTTTTCAAATCAAGTGGAGCGTTGGTAGTAGATATCCCTATGACGTTTTGAGAGGCCAGTGACACTGTAAAAAAACATGTGGGATGATAAACAAGGGCGACAACATGATTAGTTTGCAGTTCCTGGAACTCCCTGGAAGTGCCAGGAAATTCATGATTAGTTTGCAGTTCCTGGAACTCCCTGGAAGTGCCAGGAAATTCCTTGGAATTTCCAAGAACTGCATGGTGCTTCCTTGGAATTAATTTTTCAGCACTATCTGGAACTGCAGGAACTTCCTTCATATTACTACAAGAGGGAGTAAGGGAAACTGAGAGATCATCACTAGGAGGCATCTGTCCTGGCTTTCTACATTACCCCCCAGTATATTTAGCTTACTGACAATTCCACATCAAGCCTACAGAAGTTTGAATTGAAATAGTTTGGTTACGCTAACAGAAATCAACACACTGAAAGAGAATAATCAGAAAACATGAAACATGAGAATGAAGAAAAGAATGAGAAAACCAACAGTTGTCACGGGGAGGTTTGGAAGGAAGATGGGTCTGAAGATTGGAGGAGACAACATCGTAGGTTAGTGAATTGAGTCAAGTAGCAACCAGATAGTTAGAATCTCACCAGTCAGAAAAGGAAATAGTGTTAAAGGAATTGAGGGAGGAATTGAGTTTGTGATGTTGGGGTTATGAGTTGTGTTGATTTTGGGATTGAGAAGGAATATAAGATTAAAATTTAGAATGAACGGAAAGAGAAAGAGAGAAAAAAAGGAAACTGGCAAACACATGAATTTCACACAGACTGACATGAGATCAAGAATGAAATATAAACAAGGATAATTCCAACAAAGTCATCACACCTGAACACAAAAAAACCACAAGTCCATACTTCCTGAAACAATTTTTTGGAAAATTTGGCCAAGCTGTTTATTAACTAAAATGGATGGCAATCAATCTATGTAACATAAATAATGTTCATCAAATTTCAGAAACACAGCATATAATATGCTAATGGATGTGTAAAATTTTATGGAGAACTTTTGGTGCTGAAGTAGATTCTCCACCATCAAAATAACAAAATTTCTTCCAATATTGTCCTTACATCCTAGAAGAATTAATTTCTTACTTCTCTAAAAAATTATTTTTATGGAAATTGTGAAGCATGAAAGGACCATACATTCCCCTAAAACCTCTCACAATTCTTTTCAACTATCTAGTTTGAGGATGGAAACCTTTCATGATGATCCACTTTATTTTTTGCATAAAATGATACACCTGTGAGTCCAAACTATTGTCTGAGAAACTACTTAAGAATGGGAAATGAATACCTGTTGGAAAATAGCTTCATTTGCATTGAAAATTCCACAGCCAAATGCTAAAAGAAGCTTTCTTGTGAAGGAAACACCTGAAGTTCTAAAATATGTTTTCTGGGGAAGGAAAACCCCCCATCAAACACCTAAAACCTATCTGATCATGAGGGAAGCACTCTCAGGAAAACTTCTCAAATTATTTTTCTTGGCAGGGAAATTTCCCCAGGAAACTTCTAAAACAAGTTTGCTTGGAAGCAAAAACTTTTCATAAACCTGCTACAACCATCCTTCTTGAAAGTGAAACTACCCCAGAAAACAGATCAAAATAGTTTGCTTGGGAGGGAAATGGCCCCAGAAATGCTAAATGTAATCTCAGTTCACCATCTTCCCCATGAAATAAATATGACTACAATCCAAGTCAGGTTTCTTAGCTTTTGATGGCTTTTTTGTAGAGAAAGCATTTCTCTTTAAGAGCATCTGTATGGGTGGCTTTTTTCCCACAGTGTAAGGGATTTAGCCGCAGAATTCAACCACACCAGTCAAAGCTAACTTGTACTGCTAATTTTTCTCCAAGATAGATTTCTGGCTAACTAAGTATAGCAATGGCTAGCCGGAGAGCTAAATTTTCAGCTAAAGCCAACATAGCAGCCCCAAAGCTACATATCTTGGCTCCTCCAATCCTCAAATATCCACAATATCAAACACAACCATCCAACCAAATTCCACCTAAGCAAGGAGCCATTTGGCTTGCTCAAGATGGAGAGCAATTAGCAAAAAGCTGGGTAAAAGTCTTCAAAGAAATACTTGACCGGAGTTGAGCAAGAAGGCACCAGTTTCATGCACAGGTCAGTCGTGCTTTTAGTGTTCTGATTTTTCAATTTTGACATTTTTTTGCTGCTGTTGTCTTTGAACATCTCCTTCAGGAGACAGCATTATTTGGTGTCTTGGTCACGGGTGTGGATGGGCATGGCTAGGGGAATCTAGCTAGTTTGACTGGCATTTTAGGCATAACCGTTGCGGTTTATTTAGCCGCAGCTAGCTAGCTCTAGCTTTAGCCACAGGCCAAACTATCTGCAGCAGTAAGGATGCTCTAAGTTAAGCCAATGAAGGGAACTTATCTAGCTTCTGGTGGCAAAATGGATGAAAAGTCTTTGAAAATGTTAACAGGGTGATGGCTTAAAACATACAATATAGGCATGTGTTAATATTTAAATTTTTGATATGTACATGAATTATGCAGGTTTTTAGAATGCCAAAAACTCAGCATTCAGCAAAGATTTTCATATCCCCTATTTAAAAATTCAAACCCTTGTAAACTATCCCATGCAACCCCAGTACCATTCTTATTTTAATCCAATTCCAATATTCTGATTCTCATCCAATTCTCAATTTTGTGATTCCCATCTGATTTTCAATATTTTCATTCCCATTCCATTAGCATTCTGATACCCATATGCCAACTTCCAACTTGTCCCATTTTGATGTATCTGCTAGTTCTGAAACTGGACAAAATCTCTTGCATAATTGCTGAGGGGTTTCAAGAACCAAGAACCCAGGAAGCTTTGTGAGCCTATGTTGATTAGTAGTTTATATACTAATCAACATTCTTCTTACCAAAGGTTTTGGAGCTTTCACATCTTCCCTCCAAAAGAACTTTGAAGCCCTTCAGGCCTCCATGGAAATCAACATTCAGCAACTTCTATCAAACATGGACTGAAACATTCAAAAGAAATTCAGAAATTTCATAATAACCATTGAATGAAGAAGAAAACACAAAAATTTGGGGTAAGTGGGATTTCAAAGGTTAATTCCAATATCCATTTCAATTTCTCTGCTCAAGAAGTTAAAAGTGGGGAAAATTTTTTTTCTTCAAATTATTGTAATTCAAATCCCCTCAAAGGTTAACTTACCCATGAGGAAAACTCCTCTGAAGGCTGAAGCTTTGGTTGCTAGAAAATAATCTGTTAGAAAGCCCCTGTAATGGTCCTGTATTCAATTCTTGAATTTTTGTATCTGTTTGCAACTGCTTTAAACTCCTAAACCTTTATATACAGCACAGCCAGTTTATTTTTTCCAGGGGAGGGAAACTTCTACTCAAAACTCCTAGTTTTGGAAACCCTCAGCAGAAAACTTATAATTTTTTCACATTCATTCTACATGACAAAACATATTTACACAAATTTTCTGCAGCAGAATTGAAAGGCAAATACCACAAGTGTAAAGAATTAGAAAAAGAGAGAAGTACTTTGTTCAAATTTTATTTCTTCTTTTTTTTATACTTTTTTTTTATCATTTTAATTATTTTTATTTTGAACTCTGTTTTTGTTACATCTTCAATTGCTCATTTCCTGTTTTCCCTCAGATTTTTTAAACAATCAGAAGATGTTGTAAATGCAGCAACCTCCTTTCTTGGTATTCGTCTGCATCCTAATGCACATCCCAAGCAGCAGTCCTACATCATGCTATTGATGCAGTGAGCACGCCAAATTCAAGTGGATTTGCCACAGATTCCAAGTCAGCTTAGATGCGTAATAACTTATTTTATATGCATGCAAAAGAACTCATCACCATCACACACAGAAGGACTGGGAAGGTTGAATAAGATAAAGGGTGATTGTTTTGTGTTTGTAGGTGGGAGTGACTTGATCCAGAGCAATTGGTGTGCATAAATATGTATGTATTAGTTTTGCAAGTTCACCCCGAGTAATCCAATTATATTCCCTTCCTCAATCCCTCCTTCCTCTCTGGGTTAGATTTGATTTCCATTGTCAATTACGCCATGTTTTCCTTTGAAACAACCATCTCCTACTTCAATGCCACCATGTCCTGCATCCATGCCATTGTCCCCATGGCTGCCGTTGCTCTAATCTTGGCCATTTCCAGCTACTCTTTGTTATTCTACCGCCTTAGTGAAAACAAATTTTCATGGTTTAAGTACATTCCTATCCTGGGAAAAAAACCAAAACCCTCATCAGCTATGCCTCCACTCTACCTGAAATATGAAAATCTTGCCATATTCGACTCACTATACACTTTCAGTCGGCCCTGCTACATCGACGACAGCAAAACCCTTTACAAACAATTGATCAAGAGGTGCAGGTCATCCGATTCTCTAGCCAGCATCAATCATGACCTTATTGCAAAATTAAAAATGTCTCGGCATTTAACCCAAAAGCTGAACCGACATTTGCAATACCTAGCTGCTATAGGCTTTCATGTTATGACAATTTTTGTATTTCAGGTAATTGAAAATTTAGTGCAAGTTTTTCCTAAACCAGCTGAACTGACTAGCTTGAATTTCCCGGTAGAATGAACAAAGTCCTCACAACTCAATCGAAACTTTAGTGAATGGCCAAGGAACTCAATCATACCCCCAATACCCCCAAAAATCCCTAGACAGTCTCTACGAGTTCATCAGACGCACTATAGTAGTGCATAAGGAGTTGTTGAAGAAGAACCAGGAAGTACGGGATGCTTTGGTTGGACATAAAGAGAAGATTTGGAAAACGCAACAACAACGGACATGATCAGGACGTTTTTGCGTGATGGGCACTTGGACATGTATGTGGAGCGTTGGCAAAGAGAACTCGGCTGTTATGAATTGAATGTCCATATTTTAACGGTTTGTTTGCCTCTTCTTGATAGCATTCCATCCCAAATAGAAACTGATACTTGACAGTCATTCAACAGCAGATTGACAAATATGGTGGCCAATCACGAAGGTATCTTCAACGTGCGGTTAGAGTTATACTGGATAACATAGTGCAAACAAAGCAAAAGCTCCAGAATCCATGATGTCAAAGATATGATGGTTCCTGTTTTCACGATCTCTGAGGCGAACTGCTTCATCTGCTTCCTGCTATTCTCTACTAGGATTATTTACTCACATTTCCAATTACGACACAGGCGGTTGCAGCCTGGTGCAATTCACCCCCTCCTGCAGTGTTGAATAGTCTTCGAGTCTCCACCTGGGGGTGCCTGCTAGCACAGCCCGGGATGATTCTCCTGGATCGTCGGCTGGGAGCAGGTCCCCCCCCCTATTCTACTAATTAATGGCCCTAAGTCTCTGGCCCAGGAGCCTTCGTAGGAATTTCTTCCGGTGGGAATTGAGGCGGCTCTTGAGGCATAGCTATGGTGGGCGATAATGGAAAATTAAGCATAATTTCAGTCCAAAAAAATAAAAAAATAAAAAATTGATAAGAGGATCTAATGGAGAGCTCTTCGGGTGATGGGGTGGCTTCAGCCTCACCTCCAGATGCGGAAGCTTCCGGTGGAGTTGGGTTGTGGGTCATTGTGTCCCCGGCACATGTCGACATTATCGTGAACTGCCACTCTCATTTCATAAGTTCAACATCACTTGGAGATCAGGATCAAGGAGGGGAGCAGAAAAGAAACCTACGGCGTTTCTCCGCTTCGAGCCAAATCTTGAACCATTGATGATCGCATAGAATTCCATCAACCATACCAAGCCACTGATTGGATCAATTATCAGGCTTGACGGATAGGGTTGGGGGCCATGGCCCCACCTGTAGGTTAAGAAGTATTACCACATTTTATTCCTCTGAATTTTTATGACCCTTTATGGCTGAAGTCTCAGTCTGGCGCACAGAGGATGGAGATTGAAGTCAAAACCACCGTATTTTACATGAATCTAGGGAAATTGGGGGCTTTTTTAGCTTGCCTTTCTAGGATACAACAAATGTGAGAAATTGCCAGGTTCCCAACGGGTCCACTAAAATCACAAACAGACCTAATTGGTTATCATCTACATATTACTATTCATAATCTTCAATAGTTATCATCCATTATCTTCTACCATAATCAATAGGACAGTTGCCCTGGCCATACTTGGATCTCCTCAAATTACATAAATCAGCCCAAATCCATTCAACATTTTCAAAACCTAGTCATTTCATCTTTTGATTAAGTGGTTCAGAATGGTAGAAATGAGAAAAGTTGAGTTTCTGGATGGGTTTTTATGAGGAGTAACTGGTATGTGATGATTTCTGTGTGGAATATTCTGAAGCCAGGGAATTAAATCAGGGGGGGAGTGAGCCTGTTTGAATATTAAATCTGGGGAACTTTTAGTATGCTAAAAATTTTCTACAAACTTTTTCCCATCCTAGAGAGCCTAGCTTTTGCTGAGTTGTGTAGTATCAGCTAGTATGATTGATGTATTTCCAGTGCCAAGCCAAGGGATCTCCTTTTTGGCCAGGGAGAATCCTGTAAACCCCTAAAATGGTCTTAGTTTCTCCATTTGGGGCTGATTTCAGCCCCATAATTCTTTATTTGGCCACTCTACTGGTTTATTTTCCAGTGACACAGTGAAGGCTGAAACTAATCCTGTGCTGTTGCCACATTGCAGGTATGTATTCTGGGCCTCACTTAGTTAGTCCAGTAGTTCTATGGGCTGTTAATTCTGTACATGCTATCTTCTTCTAGGTATTTTTAAAGTTCTACTATATGTCATGTGGCACCTCAAATAATCTGAGCACTATAGCATTTGTCCCCTTTGTGAGCATGTCACCTTGTTTCCTAATGGGTTTGTTATATGTGATATTTGGTTTTTTAAAAAGATGTCATTTAAATTATCCAATGTTTTATTATCTATTTATCTATTTATGTCTTTATTATTGTTTGGCTTATTTTTATTTTTAAATGAGTCATTTGATTATAATGAGGATTAAAAACTGTGATACATATAGATTTATTAATTTATTAATTAATTTTTTCATTCATAATATAATTTTTTTATCATTATCTAATGTCGGCTTCAAATATTAGCTAGCTGACACTGGCAGTGCCAGGCAATTATTTAGAATTTCCAAGCACTTCCAGGGTCTTGGCAATTTTGAAGAATTTCTTGGTTGTTCCAGGAATTTCCTTAGAATTGCCATGCACTTCCTGGAAGTTGCAGGAAATTCCCTAGAATGGTGAAGCACTGCCTGGATGTGCCAGGAAATTCTTTAATATTACTGTCAGAGGGAATAAGCAAGCCTGAGGGACCAAAACTAGGTGGCATCTTTCCTGCATATCTTCATGACCACCAGTATATTTAGCTTACTATCAATTCCACATCAACTGAAAATACCTGAACACAAAAAAGAAACTAAAATCCATAGCTCCTTGAAAATCAATTAAAGAATTAGACCAAGATGTTAGGAATTAAAATAGATGGAAATTTTTTTTGGTAACATAGAAAATGTTAATCAAATTTCAGAAATTTCAGGACACATCATATAATATTCTAATTGCTGTGCAAAATCATATGGAGAACTTTCGTTCTTGAATCATATTCTCCCAAATCAAATTAAACAATTTTTTTCATTATTGTCCTTATACTTTACTTTTGAAAACTATTCTTACTTTTCACAAATGATTTTTATGAAATTCTGAAGTATGAAAGGACCATACATTCACCTACAAACTCTTAAACATCTTGAAAAATCTGTAGTTTGAGGATGGAAACTATTTATGATGAGCCACTATATCTTTTTGAGAAACTGATACACCTTTGAGACCCAGATATCTACTGAGAAACACTCACTGAAAATTTGCAGTGACCAATAGCTCATTTGGGTTTAAAGTTCCATAGCCACTTGCTAAAAGAAGCTTTCTTATGAGGAAACTCCAGGAAAGGTCTAAAATAGGTTTGCTTGGCAGGGAAAACTACTCACCAAACAGATAAAAACTATCTGATTGCGAGGGAAGCCCCCCCAGGAAAAATTTTAAAAATTGTTTTCTTTGAAGGGAAAATTCCCCAGTAAACTGCCAAAAGCACTTTTCTTGGAAGGGAAACCTTTTCATAAACCTGCTAAAATCAGTCTTTGAGTGAAACTTCCCAAGAAAACAGCTAAAAGAAGTTTGCTTGAGACGGAAATGCCCCCAGAATTTCTAAATGCAATCCCAGTGCACCATATAGCCCATCCAATAAATATTACTACACTCCAAATCAGTTTTAATAGCTTTTTTGGATAGAGAAACTTCCCTTTACTTGAAACCAATGAAGGGCACTTATCTCCATTCTGGTGGAAAAAATATTGAAATGTCATTGACAATTCTAACAGGGTGATGGCTTTAAACATACAATATAGGCATGTGTTAATATTTAAATTTTTGATATGTACATGAATTATGCAGGTTTTTAGAATGCCAAAAACTCAGCATTCAGCAAAGATTTTCATATCCCCTATTTAAAAATTCAAACCCTTGTAAACTATCCCATGCAACCCCAGTACCATTCTTATTTTAATCCAATTCCAATATTCTGATTCTCATCCAATTCTCAATTTTGTGATTCCCATCTGATTTTCAATATTTTCATTCCCATTCCATTAGCATTCTGATACCCAATATGAAAACTTCCTGCCTATCCCATTTTGATGCATGTACCGGTTTTGAAGTGGCAATGGAAAAAATATCTGGAATAAACTGGCTCAGGGGTTTCAAGAACCAATTCTCAGAGAGCTTTGGCTCTCTGTGGAGGATGCCTCCTCAGAGAGCTTTGGCTCTCTGTGGAGGATGCCTCCTCAGAGAGCTTTGGCTCTCTGTGGAGGATGCCTCCTCAGAGAGCTTTGGCTCTCTGTGGAGGATGCCTCCTCAGAGAGCTTTGGCTCTCTGTGGAGGATGCCTCCTCAGAGAGCTTTGGCTCTCTGTGGAGCTCTCCTCCACAGAGAGCTAAAGCCCTCTGTGGAGCTCTCCTCCACAGAGAGCTAAAGCCCTCTGTGGAGCTCTCCTCCACAGAGAGCTAAAGCCCTCTGTGGAGCTCTCCTCCACAGAGAGCTAAAGCCCTCTGTGGAGCTCTCCTCCACAGAGAGCTAAAGCCCTCTGTGGAGCTCTCCTCCACAGAGAGCTAAAGCCCTCTGTGGAGCTCTCCTCCACAGAGAGCTAAAGCCCTCTGTGGAGCTCTCCTCCACAGAGAGCTAAAGCCCTCTGTGGAGCTCTCCTCCACAGAGAGCTAAAGCCCTCTGTGGAGCTCTCCTCCACAGAGAGCTAAAGCCCTCTGTGGAGCTCTCCTCCACAGAGAGCTAAAGCCCTCTGTGGAGCTCTCCTCCACAGAGAGCTAAAGCCCTCTGTGGAGCTCTCCTCCACAGAGAGCTAAA